>MU251531.1:0-72268 GCA_019669835.1 Amylocarpus encephaloides
TAATATCTATAGCTATACTATTCTAGTATACTCTATATTCTTAGCTATTATATTCTAGTATTACTAGCTTCTCTAGACTCTTATCTTAGTTTTCGTAAGTATTTTCTTATAGTCTTAGTAGATAGTACGTAGTTATATTATATACTCTAAATATACTTCTACTAAGTTCTTCTAATATTAGATCGCTTTTATTTCTTTTTAAGTATTTTCTAAAATCTACTTAAGTATCTTATTAACGTCCTTTTAGTACTTTTATTCTAATTTCTTATATGTGTTCTTTAGACTCTTCTTTCTATTAAAGATAATATATATCTCGTAGTCTTCTAGTAATATTTCTAACCTACTCGAGCTATAATCTAGAGTAGTATTTTATTTATTATCTAGTTCCTAGACCTCTAGCGTTTTATTAGTTAACTCTAGGTTCTAGTCTAATTACTTTATAAGTAACGTAACCTTATCTTTCTATACTCGAGTAGTATTAAGTATTATAGGTTCTTTATACTTATTATACTCTTCTCTTTCTTAGATAGTAGCGTTTAGTTCTTTTCTTAGTAGATAACCCTAGGACCTCTTTCCTTCGCTCTTATAATTCCTAGTAAGATATTCTAGTTTTCTATAGTTAAAACAAGTATAGTTCTATATATATCTTAATCGCTCTTATAGTAATAATTCTTTTTATTAAGTAGTATTAAGTTCTATAGGGTCTCTATACTATCTAAAGTTATTATTATTTTCTTAGACTCTCTCTTCGTCTATTCTTTTATAATTAGAGTCGTATCTTTCTTTCTTTTTTATACTATACTTATACTAGTTGTTATCGATCTTATAAGTAGTCTCGATAAGTTATTTAAGATTATTAATACTACTACTATATTAGATAAGCTTATTCTTTATAAAGTTTTTTAACTCTTTATAGTAGACGTAGCTAAGTGTCTTATTACTCTATTCTATATAGGTAGAGTACTATTAGAAGTCTCTAGTATAGGCGGTTACTAACTCTTTCTATTATAGAGCTTTAATAGCTTATTCTATCTCTCTTCTCTTATCTATAACTCTAAAGTTAGTCTTAATTTTAGAAACGAATTCTTTCTAGGTATTAAAGATTTTAATAGTCGTATCTTCTACTTTATCTTTATTTATAGCTTCGTTCCTATCGCTATAGGTAAGATAGTTCTTAAGAAACCCTTTAATCTAGTTTAGAGCTTTTCTCTTAAGTAGTATAACTATCTATAGAACCTACTCTATCTTAGATTAAAATCGTTCTCTATTAAACTTAATATATAGTCTAAGTTAGAGTAAGAACCTATAAAGCTTATTATACTTACTATTAAAGACGTTAATACTTTTATACTTAAGGTTCTTATTAATTTCTTTAATAAGAGTAGTAGATACTAGTATCTTTAAGCTAGACGAGAAGACTAGAGTTCTATAAGAACTTTCTATAATAGATATTACTTAATTAACGTATACGCTAGTACCTATTAGTTTTAGTACTTAAAGTATAATATACGATTAGACTAGTATTACTTAAGAGTATAAAGGTAGGTTAGTTAGATAGATAGAGACGCTATTACTAATTAAGACTAATAACCTTTTATAAGTTACTAAGTATAGTATAAAGATACTATATTTAAGTTAAGTATAAAGCTTCTATTTACTTTAAGAAAAACTACTTATTTATATAGAAGTCTTTCTACTTAAGGATTATTTAGAATTACTATAATCTAGAAGAGGTTATAGTAGATTATTAGAATCCTCTACGATCTATATTACGTAACTACTACTATATAACCTATAGCTTCTCTATATAAGCTCTCGTCTAGGTAAGTCTAGCTTACTAAGCCTTAGAGCTATATTTACTTAGTAGGTTATAATAGCTTACTAACTTCTCTTTTTAAGATAGTTATTACGTTAGTAAAGAGTATAGAGCGATTAGCTTATTAGAATACTCTTTTAATAAAGAAGATCTATATACTTTAAGTAGTAAATAAGATACTTAGTAAGTATTATAGAGCTAAAAAGAATCGTATCTAGAAAGAAGATATACTTATAACGTGATTTATTACTAAGTAGTATATATTACTAAGTAGTATACTTTTTCTTAGTAATCTATCTTATACCTTTATAACACGATAGCTTAATAACTATAAATAGAAATCTATATAGCTAAAGCTTAAATCATTCTAGCTATTAAGATTATTTAGACATTAAAAAACTTAGCTATCGGTCTATAGTAAAGATCTATAAAGTGTTTAAAATAACACTTTATAAGAGAATAGTTAACTAAACCTCTTATAGTAAAATACGACCTAATTATTATAAACTCTCTAAATTAGAAGAGTAAGTAATTATTTAGTATATACTTAATTTAGATTTAAGAGGATTTACACCCCGGCTTACTAGTGTAGAAGATATAGCGAATTATATCCTAGAATCGAGAGAGGAAGGACGCGTTAGTAAGCTCTAGGCGTATTAATTTATATAATACTAACTAGATCTAAAGACACGTTTTACTCGTGTCTACGACTTTTAAAGGGCCTTATACGAAGATTCTAACGCGCTAGGCGCGTAGTTCCGGCTAGTTAAGAATATAAGAGCGAAATATAGAATTATAGACTCTAACTTCTATAACTTCAACGAGATAGGCTTTATAATAGGTGTTATCTACGCTATAATAGTCGTTACTTAAGTAGATCGACGTAATAGAGGTAAGGTAGTTTAGCTAGGGAATTAGAAATAGACTATAGCGATTATCTATATTAATAGTAAAGACTATAATATACCTCTGTTTCTAGTTGTCTAAGAGAAGAATTATCTCGCGAACTAGTATATAGAAGGCGGCCTCTTATACGACTAGGCTATTAAGCCGACAGAGAATAGATAGATAAATAATAATATAGGTCTAGACTAGATAAAACACTTCGATAAGTATACTACTACTTAAGTAAAGAGTCTCTATCGAATACTAGTCCTTAATAAGTATAAGAGTTATAAATCGGTCGAATTTTAAGAGTACTATAAGGTATATAATATTATAACTCTTAGATTACCTTCTTACTCTTTCTATCTCACTTAGTCTCTTAACGTTAAGTATTTTAGTATCTTAAAGCGAGTATATAGCCAGTAGATCGAGACTTTTATTAAGGCTTATATTAACTATATTATAAAGGTTAAGTTCTTTCTAGTCTTTATAGTAGTATATAAGAAGTTAATAATAACTTAGAACTATTAGGCTAGGTTTCGTAAAGCTAGCCTTATATCTTTCGATCTATAAGTAGTACTTTTAAAGCTTAACGTAAAGTTATAAACTCTAACTCCTCTACGAACCCCTTCTACTAATATTAACTCTTAGGTCTCCTAGACTTCTTTAAACCCTACTAAAGCTCTTTTATAAACAGCTCTTATTTAAAACTAGATTACCTATTACTAAGAGAGCTCGCTAACCCCTCTTTTCGAGACAATTAAAGCTTTAGTAAAGAGTATAGAGCGAATAACATATAAAATAACCCTTCTATCTACTAAAGTACGCGTTCTTTAAGTAGCTAATAAAGTACTTAGTAAACGTCGTTGTGAGAGGCCAGACCTCGAATAACTTAAAAGGAATAGTTTCTGAAATTCAATTAAGAAGTACGTAGAGAGCTCGTAAAAGCGCAGCTCCTACGGGGTCTTATATACATAAGAAGAGGTAACTAGAACCTTCTAGAAGTAATAGGATAGAGTGGCGTCGAACTGAATCGAATTCCACTCGTGGCTAGTACTTAGCGAGAGTCTGTGCTTAGCGAGAGCTTTTAGCCCGAGCACACCCTAGGGTCCTAACCCTTACATTACCCCCCTTCTTCCCTTCGCTTTTGCCTAGCCGTATACTCCTTCCATTTAACTAGGGCGGTAGTACCCTCCATTACCGATTCTGGCTCCCAAGTTGGATGTCCATAACCGACCCACTTAACTAGGTACTTCTGTCGATTACCCCTTCCAGGAGCTTTCTTCTACTCAAGTATACGCTCCACCTCGTACTCTTCTATGTTATCGACGAGTATTGTAGGAGGCTGGCTTTCTTCGATAACCTGTCCTAGTAGTGGCGTCGCGTATACGGGTCGTAGGAGTCTAGTATGAAATACGTTATGTATACCCGGTGGTGTATTTAGGCGGTAGCTATGAGATCTAACGACCTCTGTAACTGTAAACTTCGTATACCTAGCATCCAGCTTCTTATAGGGCCTGTCTGTTTTAATATTCTCTAGACTAAGCCATACCTTATCCCCTACCTAGTAGTTAGGTGCCTGGTCGCGCTTCCGATTAGTCGCCTACTCCTAGGCTTCTTAGGCCGCCGCCATTGCCGCTTACGCCCACTCTCTTGCCTCTTTTAGTTTCCGTACGATTCGGTCAGCTTTAGCGATTAGGGAGTCTCTATTATCTGCCTCTGATAATTCGATATCTTTAAGTAGGCTCTGATGCCATCCGTGGGACAGGAAGAATGGGCTTGTGCCTGTAGATGTTAAGTCCCGTTCACATATTCTAGATACAGCTAGCGGTAACCATTCAAGCCAGTCCTCTTAGGCCCAGTCTATAAACTAGCGTAAGACTATTTCAACTACTTCGTTTATTCGTTTAGTAGTACTATCAGTCTCTGGCGAGAAGGTAGTAGACAACCTACGCTTAATTCGTAGTAGCTCACATACCCTCTTCCATAGGGCGCTTATAAACTGTATACCTCTGTCGGAGACAATTACTAAAGGCAGGAAGTGGTAGGGCAGATATCGTCGTAGGAACTATTTTACTACTGTTTTAGCTTTAATATCTTCTAGGCCATCTACTATTACCCCTTTACTTAACCGATCCGTGACCACAATCATATTTCGGCAGCCTTCAGAGACTAGCAAATCCGTAATAAAGTCCATAGATATTTCGGACCATATTCGATCTGGTATAGGTAGTGGCTTTAAGAATCCCTGTCGGCGAGACCTTCATACCTTATTCCTCCCGCAACTGTCGTAATTCTGTATAAACGTACGGATATCAGTTACTATTCCTGGCCAGAAGAATAAGCGAGCCACTAGTGTATATGTAACCTCCCTACCTAGGTGCCCGTGGAGCGCTGTATCGTGGGTTACTTAAATTAGGCGAGCCCTTAGGTTAAGGCTATTAGGGACCCATTTTCGTCCCCGGAATAGTAGGTAACCTTGTTCTGATATTACGCACTTAGATATAGACACTTTCAAGCCAAGCTCTGTAGGAAACCTCCTGGCGCTAGCCTTTGTAGCGCTCAGGGCCTTGTTATACTCAGGGTCGTTTACTACAGCCTGATCCCAGTCTATAAGCTCGTCTGGTAGTTCTCCTGTTATATGGTCTCGTAGGCTAGTAGGGCTAGCCCTAATAGGCGAAACGCGAACTATAGGGCTTGCTACTAGTATTTCGGGCTTTAGTAGCTGTATATTACGGTCCGCTAGTCGCTTATCAGACCCGTTCTGAGGCATATCCTGGTCCCGCCTTGACAGGGCGTCCGCGCGTTCATTTTCCTTACCAGGGACGTGTATAATATGAAAGTTATACCTAGAGAGAATTAAGGACTAGCGCATCTAGCGCTCCGTAAGCTTTCGGACGGTTATGAAGTACTCTAGATTCTTATGGTCTATACATATGTTAAACCACTTAACACCACGTAATTCGGTGTCCTATTCTTCTAGATAGCGTACGATAGCTAGTATCTCCTTGTCGTAAATCTCATAGTTATATTCCGCTAGGTTATTCTTCTTTAAAAAGAAGGCGTAGGGCACCTATAAGCCTTTATCGCTTAGCTACTGTAGCGTACCCCCTATACACTACCTAGAGGAGTCGGTTTCAATACGTGTAGGCTTGTCATAGTCGAATTAGGCTAGCGCGGGGGCTGAAGTGAATATATCCTTTAGCTTGTAAAAGGCTACGTCTACTCTATCGTTTTATACGAATTTCCGGTCTTTATACGTAAGCTCTGTAAGTGGCCTTACCAGATCTGAAAACCCTTTAATAAAGCGCCTGTAAAAGTTGGCGAACCCTAGGAAGCCACGTACGCCTTTGACTGAAGTGGGTGCCTCCCAGCTAGCAATGGCCTTGACCTTTTCTAGGTCCATTTTGAGTCCTTTTCCAGCTTCGATAATAAACCCTAAGTACTTAGTCTCTTGTACTTTAAATTCGCATTTGTCGATGTCGATTTGTAAGCCAGCGTCCTGGAGTCGCTGTAGTACTTGACATACGTGCTTACGGTGCTGGTTCCTACTCCCAGACGAATATATTAAAATGTCGTCTATGTAAGCAGAGTAGAATTCGTCTAGGTAGTTGCGTAGGGTCCCGTTAATATACTTCTGAAAAGTACTAGGTGCATTCGCTAAGCTAAATAGGGTGACCATCCATTCGTATAAGCCATAGCGCGTCCGGAAAGCAGTCTTCCATTCATCGCCTTCCGCGATCTATATCTTATAAAAAGCGGCGATTACATCGAGTTTAGTAAACCACCGTGCTTTACTAATGTTCCGTAGGGTCTCATAAATGAGCGGTAAGGGGTAGCGGTCCTTCTTCGTAATACGATTTAAGCCGCGGTAATCGACACAGAAGCGTAAGCCTCCCCCTGGCTTTTTAACAAATAGCACTGGGGCTGCTGCTGGCGAATTGCTGACGCGTATAAACCCTTTGTCAAGCAGGTCCGTCAGGGTCTTCCGAAGTACTAGGAGCTCGTCCCGCGACATGCTGTATAATGGCCCCCATGGGACCTTAGGCTGCTGACCATTTATGGTTTCAAGTTCAATAGCATGGTCGGTACCTGGCCCGCGTAGTGGTGGTAGTCGTTCTGCTGCCTGGTAGTCGAAGATGCTTAGGAACTCGTGGTAGTGACTTGGCAGCTTAGTCGCTGGATCCGTACGCTGCTTTACAGCTAGCGCCTTCGTAATATCGGCCATACTAGCCGAAAACACTTGTATGCCCTTTCGCTTCTGCTGGCTCTTCTGCCAGTAATGGAGTGCCGTAGCTGACACCTGTACAGCTGCATTCGCTTGTAGCCTGAAAAATGCCTCTTTACTACGTACAGTGGCACCTGTAATTCCGATTTTCATTTCTGAACGTGGTCCATTAATCCTAGCGTCTTGAGCCGTAATCCATGGCATTCCTAGGATCATATCGTAGTGCCCTATAGGCAGGATATATAGGAAAACCCTAGACTCTCTATATCCATCTAGGTCAAGCGTAATAACCGCAACCTCATTTACGGTCGAAGAGACTTTTCCGTCAAACCCTGTAACCTCCCGTGGCGTAATAGGCAGGCGCATTAGGTTGTTATTCCGGGCGAAGCGGGAGTCGCATAGTCCATAAGAAAGGCAGCCAGTGTCAATTAGTGTATTTGCAAATGAAATATCATTTACTAATGCCGATATAACAAATGGCTCGCCATCCATAGAGCTTTCAAAACGACTCCATGCCCTGCATAACTCCCTGTACAACCCCTGGGCGCGACTTTGGCCAGGGGTTACTCTTTTCCCGAATCGGAGTCCGTTTCCCATTCTTCCACTTCTTCCACTTGTGACTCTATAGCCTTAGCGCTAGCAGTAGAGGCTTTATTCTTTGAAGAAGCAGAGACTTGCGGCTTGCGTGGACGACTCTCTAGCTTAGCGTCCTGAAAGCCTTGGCGTCTGGGTGGGCCAGCTGGTTTGAAATGGTAGTCTGACACCTAGTGGTACATACTCCCGCAGCGTACGCAAGCGCCTTTCTCGCGTCTCTTCTGCCTTTCGGCTGGGGTAGCGCTAGTAGCGCGCTGCTCTTGTGACTGGCTAGGAGGGCCTCTTTTGGCGACTGCTGCTGTGACTGGCGTAGGCTCCCATTCCATTGTATCAGCAGAGGTTTGTGGGTTATACGGCTTCGGATAGCCGCCTGGGCGTGCTTACTTTCGCCGGGAGTTCTATGCCTTCACTTCTTGTAGGTTGTCGGAAATGCGGCGTAATAGAGCCACATAGTCTGAATATAAGGCAGGCTCCTCCTGGGTGATTAGGTGCCCTCGAAGCTCGCGATTAATAGCGGCTCTCAGGTGGCCTTTACGCACCTGATCGTCCCATTTCCAACCCTGGGCTTCCAGGAGAGTCTGTTCAAACTCTTGTAAGAAGTCCCGGAAGTCTCTATTACCCTAGCGTATTATATTGACTTTTGAGAGCGCCTTATTCTCCTTCTGTGGGTCGGCAAAGGCAAGGTCCAGCTGCTTTAGGAACTCTTCAAGTGTAAAAGCCTAGGTTGTTTTGACGGCGCTAATCTAAGGGTATATACGCCCTGCCGCTTTCCCTGTAAGTCGTCCGAAAGCGTACCAAATACGCTCCTTTTTAGTCCCGATAGCTCTAGCGTCAATTTCAAGCTTAGCTTCTAGGATACCTTTAAATTGAGGGTATAGCGACTCATTTTCGCCCGTAAACTGATTAGGGTGAGGGAGTGAGTGTTTTGGCTTCCGGATTAGGTCTTCTAGGTCTATAGTAGGGCCTGTTTTAGGTGTATATGGCTCCTGGTGTTCCGAGGTTCGCGTGCTATTAAGTGCTGCCTGTAATTGAGTGATCCCTTGTTCTAACCGCGTATTCGTTTCTTGTTGACTCCGTATAAAGGCTATTAGCTAATCCGGTATAGCGGAGGGTTGTGCTTCATTTGCTATACTGCCTAGCTACTAGGAGTCGTAGGCTTGCTCGTTGTTACTCATAGTACTTGCTTATACGTGTGCGTGTACGTGTACGTGTACGTGTACGTGTACGTGTGCGTGTGCGTGTGCGTGTACGTGTACGTGTAGCGTATATCTACTTATACGTATATCGTGTATATATAACTCTAGTCTGTAAGTGACAGATGAGAGTGACGTACTTCTACTGTGAGAGGCCAGACCTCGAATAACTTAAAAGGAATGGTTTCTGAAATTCAATTAAGAAGTGTGTAGAGAGCTCGTAAAAGCGTAGCTCCTACGGGGTCTTATATACATAAGAAGAGGTAACTAGAACCTTCTAGAAGTAATAGGATAGAGTGGCGTCGAACTGAATCGAATTCCACTCGTGGCTAGTGCTTAGCGAGAGTCTGTGCTTAGCGAGAGCTTTTAGCCCGAGCACACCCTAGGGTCCTAACCCTTACAGTCGTAGAGCGAAAAAGACTCGTATTCGTTAAGGAGACGTACTTATAGTAGAAGATATATAGGATATAATAGCTCGTAAAAAAGTAGAGAAGGAGGTACGACACGATATACATATAGTAGAAGGTAGTTATAGAGAGGGTTAGCCGTCTATAAAATACTATAGGGCCTACGAAGAGACTAGCTATAATATACGAACTTGTTAAGATACTATAGAAGTAGTTACTTTAATAGATTTAAAGTAGTTTTAGTTAATTTACTTTATTATAATTAGTTTATTAGTATTTAAAGTCCTATACTAAGGAAAAGTGCGCCGCTTAGTAATATACGCCGCTTAGTAATAAACTACGTTAGTAGATAATACTAAAGATATTTTATTTTAGTAGAAGATAGATAAGTAGGTTTAATATAACTTATATATAGAGAGAGATAATTAGATCGAAGAATAACTATCTAGACGGCGATATAGTACTTATAAAGAAGCTAGCTATAATATACGAACTTATAAAATAGAAGATAATATTTCTAGCTTCTTAGAATTTAATTTATAAAAATTAAAGTATTTTTATTAAGGTTATTATTTATCTTTAAAGTTTCGTACTAAGAGAAAGTAAGCGACTTACTAATATATATAACTTACTAGTAAACTACGTTAGTATAAAATTATATCCGAAGCTATCGCTAAAATAAACTATTTTACTTAGGAAGCTGTTTTACTTATCCTGAGTTTATAATAAAGGCTATATTACGAAGTAAACCGGATATTGAATATTTAGAAAAATAGAAGAAAAAAAAGGAAGGTCTTAGCTCCTACTATCACCCAGAGTTGTTAGATTTCAAATGTGGCGACTCGAGTGGAATTCTTACCACTACAACAAGCCCTCGCTTACATGACTATATAAGTTCTTTCGCTCACTATTTCTTCCAATCAGAACAGCTGATCGGGATATGAATCAGGTGACACCGGCTCGATAGTACGCTAAAGCAGCCTATTATATTAAGATAGCCGTCCAAGGGACCAACACTCTCCGACTGGGTTCCCGACCTCTGGTCCCAGGTAATATATAGGCTAAGATGTAGGACAGTATGGTCCGAACTTTTGCTTTTCGCTTTTTACATTTGAATTTTTACTCTTTTCCCAGCATAAAAGTACGCGGCAACGAAGGGTTTGACATGATTAAAATGAGGGAGTAATAATAATACTGGATTCGTCTCGTAACATGAGCTTCGAGCATTATAAGTAGGTATAAATCTATAAAATGCACACTTTTTATATCCCTATGGGCACTAGTGATAAGATTTGTGTAAATCCTTCGTATCCTTATATATATCGATGGATATAACACTACAGATCAGTACAGATTACGGATTCAAGGAGGCATATTCATTTGTTCATTAGATAGATCTAATCAAGACAACTCGAAACCGGAAGGGACTTCTGAGGGGCTGTAAAGCAAAGACAGGGCATACACAAAATCGTTAGGATACTCCTCGGACGCGTGTGTTTTGCCGAACGCCAAACATCAAGGTTACAATTCTTTTCTCTTTTTGAACATAGAAGCCAACATAGATTCAAATCTGCCAAGGCTCATCCAGGAGAAGCTTTGCCACCAAACTTTAGACCTTTGAAAAGCGACACAGAGGGGCTTCGGAATGCCACAGTCGAACATCCAAGCCAAGATAGCCGTCAGATATGCGTGCCTAGTCGGCGCTGCACCTTTTAACTCCCCAGTAACTATGTTATCGAATTGGTCCGCCACGATAATCATCTGATACTTCCTTGCGAAGTCTTTCATGTTTCCAAAGTATCTGTCAGATTTGAAGCTGTGCTCAGAGTCAGCTTAAGTAACAGACGATTCAGGGTTTGAGCTCACTGCCAGTGCAGACTAGCGGTCATCACATTCTGTAAAGCTTTGATGTACCGTTGAATCTCGGCATCCATGGCTTCGCCGTATTGGGGGAGCGCAGCTTGGGTTAGATACCAGTCACGATAGCAATCTTTGAGCATGTCTCCTGCTTTGTCGTAGGCTTCTTGGGTCGTACATCCCTGACTTCTGAACACCATGATGATATTGTGAGGGACACCTTCATCCTACATTGGGTCAGCACTCTATAGCATGATTTGGGGATTCTCGGCCTTGCCTCCTCCTTGGAATACGAAAGAATGTCGTTCTGCCTATGAAACAGTTAGCAACGCCTTCCCTTTTCAGGACTCGCTTACAAGAAGATGACATCCGTCACGACCCGTTGTAACTCTTGCACGGAGTGATGTTCAAAGGCCGCATCCGTTACATCAATGCATTCGGCATATCTTTAGGGTCTATATCAGTTCTAACTCCTCGCCATGTGGAGTCTTGCCACATACTGTACAAGTGCCAATACCGGCTCTACTCCTACCCCTCGACGACGTACCGAGATGTATTCTTCCAACTCAGGCGTGGTACCCTGGCTCGCATGTCCAACATGCTCGAGGACTCCTTCGCAGTATCGGCTCATGGCTGCCGAAAATCTATCCTGGACAACTACCTAATTCAGTAGGGAGCTACAACGACGTTCACCTCCCCGGAGACTCTACCTTTGGATGCTCCCTGAAACACTGTTAGCTTTGAAGACCAGATTTTAAGGAATTGATCTTGCCTTGCCAACGCGGTTCCATACATCATTATGAACCCTCACTAGATTGATGTTGCCCTTTAATGCTGAGGGCTCCAGGTCTTGACGATGCAGTAAAGCACTCAATATATCCTGGCATCGTCGCCTGTCGTCTTTTAGATGGCCACTATCAAACACTGTATCATCAGCAAGCACATGAATAAGCTTTCATACAGAGTAGCAACTTACTATCGTCAAAAGGGAATACCTAGGAATATCAGAAGTTAGAGCTCAATTCCCCTAGTCTAGTTCAAACACTGCTTACCCAATTCCCCCAGTCGCATAACGTTCTCAGCCTTTCTCTACTAGCCTCAGGTGAAGCTATGGCGCAAAACAGCGCAAAGTCTGCCCTGATAATCTTCTTGGATACCTTTTCGTCTGCCTGTAATTGTCTTTCTCTTCTTAGCCAATCGCATCTTTACCCGCAGTCTACAAATAGCATACTCTGACATCCATGCATCCGCCTCTTTCTTCACTTCGTGGTAGAAAGGGTTGAACTTTGGCCGCGTTGACAAAAAGGACACGAACATATCTGGTATAGTGACTATTATCTTTCCAGCAGGCAAGATACCGCCTCTAGCCGAGAAACGAGTAGCAAGAAGTTCTTGCCGTGACTTTGGTATTATGCCTCGTGCATCAGTCTGATCTTTTGTTCTTTCAATTAGTCCGAGAGTCGTAAGCCTTTCATGTTCAACTGCAAATTCCGATGCGTCCGTTTCAAGTTGGCTCACTTCCCCTGTAATGATAGTCATAGGCCTGTTGCCTTGCTCAAAAGGTGCTTTTCGGTTGTAAGTATCTTGAGTATGGCTACCCTTCCCATTTTGCCTGCTGTCCATACTGCAAGGTAACATGACGAGATTGAAAGCACTCGTTGCTGTGATCATATCATCCATACCTCGATTACTATGTCAATAGTAGACAAGAGCTTTTCGTGGCTGTATAGGAAACAGGCTACGTATCTAGGTAAATAGGAGCCTGTGGACGCACACCAAATATATCCGCAAATGTCAGTCATACCAACACAGGAAATAAATGCACTACCGCGGCGAGAACAGCTTGGAGACGCGCTAACAATGCATACCCCCATCCTAAATATAAGTCGTATGTTCATACTTATTTGGCGTTTTACAAATGCTAGCACTGCTGTTCTGAAGCAGCGAGGAAGCAATTTCAACCAGATTAGATGCGGTTTCCTATTCTCATATAGATGTGATATTCCTCTTGATATTGTATTCCGTTATGTTGAGGACAATTGTATGGGTGACTTCTAGCAGTCGCACCCTGATGCCCAAGTGGAGAAACGCGGTATTTCATGTTTTGTTCCATAGTAGGAATCACATTGGCTGTTCAAAGCATCATTTGATGCTTTGACAAGGGAAACTATAGGTCATAAAGTTACCAGCACATGTACCTCCGTAGTGACAATCACTACCCACTTTGTCGGAATGGTGTGCTGACTGCATATGTACCTCGGCTACAAGAACGATAAGTACTGTCCACTCACTCCAAGACTATCACGACATGCAACATAATATTGGCGGAAACTGGGACGTTCTTATCCACTATAGAACCTTGGGTGGTAGTGAGTGTCTTGGCACTACTTGTCTGATTGAGGGTATATGAGGTGCGGTTTATTAGTTTGGTGATAGGCTTTTACATTTACATTTGATAATATCGTTCAGTCTACAGTCACCGAAGGCACCGAAGACTTTCCCGTTGTAAACCGAGTCTCTCACGACTTTTGGAGCTCAGGTTAACAGTAATGCCTCCTAACCCTATGCCTAAAGCCTCTGCGACATCAAAAAGCGTCAGAGTCTTGAGTTCGAGATCCCACGGGAAACATGATTTATTAAGGTGCCGACCAAATACCCCCATTCTTTAGTCCTTGTCTCATGACCAATAATCCTGTAGACGCACGAATATGCAACTTCCAACTCACATACCTCTTTCTAGCGAGCCCGCTTTTATTGCTCACAGCATCACTAGTCTTTCGTTCGTTTGCATAGCTTTTCGCGTGCCAAAACATAATTTTCGCCTTGATTTTCACCTCGGCTCTAGTTCTTAGAGTTCTGCGTTGTTCCAAAATTGTCTCATATTCCAGTAAGCAACTAATTTACCTAGCCAGATCTTACGTTAATCATCAAGTTGCACATAGTCCCTAGTACCATATCTTCCAAGATGGCAAAATCAAACCCCCTTTATCGAGAGAGATGGGGGTACGGCTTCGATTTGACCACCGATCACCTCTCAACAGAAGAAATCAGCAAACTCAGAGCTCAGTACGACTCTCTTGGATCAGAAGTTCTTGGAATACTACAAAAGATAGTTGCAAACAAGGACCCAGCGGCAAATGGTGCTCCCAAAGCGGATCTCTACTCCGTTCTTCGCGACAATTATCAGGATAATGAAGTCCTCTCCAAGTTCTGGGATGAGCTTCACGTAACACCAGAATGGGTCGACTGGGCACAGATAGAAAGAGGCCAGAAGTTCTTCGGTAGGTATGCTTTAGGGAATGCTACTGCTTTTGCTTTACAGGGGTTCGTGCGTGAGAATTCGGCAAGTTCTCCAGCTTGGTAAAGGAGGAATGTAAGCTAATGGCCCCAAAGGCTTCCCCCGGGATCGCTGAAGTGTTTGCTCGTACAGGTGGGTTCGCCGTCAGGAATCTTCTCTCGCGAGTCATTGAAACTTTTACTTGGGTCGTTCATGTCACAACTTCGTTAGAATCGATCCAACCGGGTGGCGAAGGGCATACCTCCACTATTCGTGTTAGGCTCCTGCACGCATCTGTCCGGCAGCGGATCACTAGGCTTGTGGAATCGCGTCCACAGTATTTCGACATTAAGAAACATGGCTCTCCCGTCAATGACCTCGATTCAATGCACGCAATCGCTCTATTTTGCTGCATGCCAATGTGGGATTCACTGCCTAAGATGGGAGTGTACCCTACCAAGCAAGAAATCACCGACTTCATTGCCTTGTTTCGATACATTTCTTACTTGACTGGAACCCCGACTTCGTATTGGACGACCCCTAAGAAGGCAAAAGCTGTCATGGAGACCATGTTCCTCCACGAACTAGACCCAACGAACACCTCGAAAATCCTTGCATATAACTTCATCACATGGCTTTCAAACGCACCGCCGGTATACCTCTCTAGGGACTTTCTCGAGGCAGGTTGCCGTTGGATGAATGGGCATGAAATGAGTGACGCGCTAGGAATGGGAAGGCCGAATCTCATCTATTATCTTGTTTTTCAGGGTCATAATGTGGTTGTGTTTACGCTCGCGTATCTGCAGCGTTTCATCCCAGCATTTGACAGATTCATGATTAACGTTAGTATTCTCAAGGTCTCAAGTACCCTCCGAGCTGATGATATGCTGCTCTAGATTAACAGAAAACTTCTATACGCTGCAGTCACTGATCACCGACATCTGGTTGGCGGTGCTGGACTTTTCGACTTCAAATTCGTTCCTCAGCTTGACCGTAAATTTGGCAAGGACAGCGGCGAGATAGATGCCCAAGGTCACAGTCGTTGGTGGAGGCCTGTTGAAGCTGTCTTTCTAATGGCCTTAATGATCGCAGGCTTGGTGGGATGTATTATGGTTGCCTTCGTGTTCAAGTTTGCGCTTAAGCTGCATATCAAGGAGTAGGTTACTTCGTCATAAGAAAGTTCTCAAGGTTATGGACGCATATATCTAGATTTGACTCATAAATAAAGCTAAGCGCGATGTGTTTTGAACTTTTGTCGCTCCTTGTGCTCGTGATGCTTTAACCTGCCGCAAGTTACCACTGTCGCCACCACAGCTATGCTTCGCTTAAACGATTGTTTGTTAAATCCCATTCATGTCTACATGATCCTTTGGAACTTCTCGCCCCTTGCTCCTAATATCAATCATTACACCTAGAGAACATAAAACGGCTGCTTCCCAATCCTTTCCCTGGTAACCTCTAAATAGCAGCTGACCTCTCAATCCCTCGGTCTTCTTTTCATCCGATGTCTCAGCGATGAACTCGGCGAGCAATTGATCAGGTGATCCCGAGCTCGATGATTGCGATCTTGATGTGAGCTTGAATCGAGCCTTGAGTGAGTTTTGCTCCCAAGAACAGGGCTCTAACCCCATGAAAGTTGATTTCTCTACTTGAGAGTGAATTGTGCGGCCTGTCTCAGGCACCACGATACGGGAAGGTTTTCCCCCACGACTTAAGCTTGATGTGAATGGCGGCGGCGGGGTATGCAGGGGCTTAGACTTCTCGTTGGGCAATTGAAAAGATTCTTCATCTTCTTCTTTATATGGTGGTGATACTGATTGCTCAACCTCTTCACTTTCAGCTCTTATCCCTGCGTTAAGGAAATTGTCTTTCTCATCGTTTGCTCTCTCCGAGCTCCCTGTTAGAATTTCCGTCTCTTCCAACTGTAACGAGCCTGCCGGCCATGCAGCTCTGATTCGACCTGGTGACCACGATATCTGGACCGCCACTTTGTCTTCACTCAGCACTTTTTCCGGGTGTGATAGGATAATAGTCTGCCTTTTCCAACCTTTTTCGTCCCCAATGCTGGTATCGATTTCGACGTTTTGTAAAACACAGACTGCCATCTGATTTCTTGTCTCTTCCTCTTCTCCTTCGATGCCAGCGCCCCACAGAATATAGGTCTTCTCGTTTTCCTTCCCATCCAATTCAATTGGAGTTGTGGAGGGCCGTAAACAAAGCTTGTAGACGGCAGGAAAAAGAGGATTTAAATGATAGCCATAAGAGTCTTCATTGGAACATTTTATGAGATAAAGTCGCGAAATAAATCCTTCCTCTTTACGTTTAACACCCGTAGTGGGTGGGACTGCAGGAGTAGGTTGTAGATTTCCTTTTCCTTTGCCCTTGACAGCTGAATGGAGGGAGTTGATGATGATTGTCATAGCAGAATCGAAATGGTCTTCTCTCTGAAAAGGATTTGAGAAAAATCACTTGACTCAATGGATTAATAGGTGATAGAAAGCTAATTGCAGAATTCAGTGAATGCCTTTGGGCAAGGTTGAATTGATATGACGGGAGGGGGCGTCATTCTTAGTCAGCAAGAAGTGGCAAGATTGATGCTAAGCCAATGAGGGCCACGTGCCGTGCTACTATTTCGGGATGAGGCTTATCCCTAGCAAATAGACGGGATCGTTTCAGCTTGCAACCCCAAGGGGGGCATTCCGTGGTCGACACTGCATATCTCTCGATTGTTTTCTTAAATCCCCCCAATCAAAAGGTGACTTATTTTGAGCTATTAATGCAAGTCCGTTTAAACAAGAAACATGGTTGACAATTCTTGGTAGCGAAACGGAATAAGAGTTTTGAAATTTGTTGCGAATTTTGAGGTTTTCAGGCATCTCGTTATCCATACATAGCTTCTAGTGATTTGAGGTATGTTTCAAGTGCATGATTCATTGAACACAAGCAGAAGAACTCAAAACGCATGACTGCTCCTGCATCGTTGACATAACTTCTGTTCTTAGTAGCAAACCTGAAGCCCTCCTCATGCGTGAGGAACAATGATTTCCTTGAAGTAGGGTTTGAACGCCCGAAATATATCATGCTAGGCAATCAGCAAGCACAATTTGAAAGCCACGCTATACAAAGAGTCTCGGGCTTCGTAGACAAGCTTGTGATACTTGAAATCGTGCATCCGAGAGTCTGCTTGGATATTACCCCAACTTGGGCTGTATGATCTGCACCTTCTTGCTTGCCATAGTTTGCAAACTTGGAGACTGTCAAATATAGTGCTCTTTATCCTCGAAGCGTGATACTGAGCTTTAAAAAGACAAGGAGGTAGGACCCTAAGAGAAAATCGGGAAAGAGAAAGCATACTAGATCGAGAAGAAGGATAAACACTCTAATATTCCGGAATTATTAAATTTGGATTCGATGAGAATGGAAGTTAGATAGTGCTACTTGCAAATCGAGCGAAGCATCAACGACTTATTAGCGTATAGGCTGATAGTGACGACATTTCAGATCCAGGTCACAGTGCAGCTTTCCGCCCAGAGCCAATATCGACATAGAGAGAAATCAGTAAGGGCTTCTTACGGCATGGCAACACGAATTATGCAAATCTACAAGATATCGAATAAATTTCATCCTACTACACTAATTGACTCTCTTGAGAGCAGATGAGTCGACCTGCTAGCTGTGGTGACGCAAGAATTGTGAGAGATTAAGATAGCTAATAAATTTTCGAATGTTGTGAAATACGGAAGATGCGGTGAAACTTTATATAAGGGGGATGCAGCTCCCTCCTTATGGTGTGGTTGGAGCCGAATCTCGCCCGTACCCCACGATATCTTTAACGAGAAGAATTAATTAAGTATCCCATTTCATCACACGACTAGTTTACCCTATCTTTCTATCTCCCGAATTCCCGAAACTCCCACAGAATGGCATGTCGGATATCAGTGATGATATAAGAGCATATCTCAAAACTCTGGGTACATCCAGCCAGCCACTCAGGCCAAATACCTTAGCCTTAATTATCTTATTTAGGAGAAGAGAATACCGATCACTACCCTATCATATCTAGGACATTTAAGCTTATTCTCTTAAAAATCTTAGTACACTTTGATAAATTGTCTTATAATACCTACGAGAGCTAAGGAGTAGTGTTCGTAGAGTTTTGACCCGCTCTCTTATATCGAAATGAGATTGGGATAATTGGAAGCGAAAGTTGAACGATGAGGAACACTAACGAAAACGCCTACTGATCTCTGTCCCCTCTCAGGGCAAAGATTTCTCAGACTTTGGCTCTACTTGCTTTAATAAACGGCGGTCTTAAAAATGAACCCAATAAATATCACTACATAGGTATTCAAGGCGCGTACTTCGGTTTGTAAATGGAGAAGTTGAGAGTCCGATGTCCCGGCCCCCTTACCGTTCACGCCACATCACGGTCCTGAGACATGTAATCGTGGCTTATACAGTAATGTGCGTCCGGACTCCGAAGCTATTCGTAAATTCTCGAGGAGCGTACCATACCACCTCCCCTTACGCGTTCGTTGCTCATCAAGCTCTCGAGCACCGAACTTGTAAGGTTCCCGTTAATACGTAATTTAGAACATCGTTACTGTAACATATAATATAATAGATAAGGCTGTTTAGTCGTTATGATTCATGTTATATTATGCCTCAGGCACCAACTTTTTGACTAATCGGAAGGCTCAGGATGTCAGGATTCAGATTTGAAAGGCCTTAGTCATACGGCTGAAGGTTATTTCCACTACTGTACACAACAACAATACAACAAGAATACTCAACCACTACGTTTAACCTCCTTATTGGAGTAATCCCAACAGGTTATGAGCCCGGGTTAGCATCCAGATACGCATACACGCTCGCGCACGCCGTACACGCAATTCACTATGTCGACAGAATTTTACACCTCCAAGTGGGGAGGATTATGACCCTAACCGGTGACAACTATCCACAGTTTGCGCTAACCTGCAAGGCGGCCTTGATCTTTTCCAGTACATGGGCAATTGTAAATGGCACAAACCTAAGGGCTGGGAATGCACAAGCCGTACGGGAATGGGACGAGCTTAATACTCGAGCAGCTATGATTATCTACAACTCTGTCTCTTCAAATCTACAGACTTCACTAAATAATGAGATGGAAACACAAGACAATATTTCAATGTGGACGAAGCTCCGGGTATACGATCGAAGCACCGATAGTGTATTTGCTAGAAACTTCAAAGTCCGATTCTACTCGGAGGCCTTTAATCCAGAGGATCTCTTCGATCTTTTGTCCTCCGACTCGAATCACATCAAGCAAAGCTCGCATATACAACCTTTCAACTCTCCGAAAGAGATATGATTAATCGAATCCTACAAGCTCTTCCATCGACATCACATTGGCAAGCTCAGGGACAGTTCTGCTACCGAGAGAACCTAGACCTTGCTCAGACTATCAACTCTCTACAATCCATCGAAGCTCCGTTAGCTCTACCAACCGCCTCCGCAAGCTACTCGAGGCATAAGGGACATTATAAGGTATTTGATAAAGACAAAGATAAGGGCAAGAACGAGGATTATACACAAGGCAGGAAGTGCTTCTTCTGTAACAAGACGGGGCATGTTCAAAAAAATTGTCGCAAATACAAGAGGGCCCAGAGGCGGGCACAATCCTCTGAGTCTGAAGAGGGAATCTCTTCAGAGGAGCGTCCGAAGAAAAAGAAAAGAGAAACAGCGGCAAGCGCCTATACAGAGGTACAATGTAGCCAGTGAGATGTGTTAGGCTGTAGCACTCTAGGAGACCACTACCATAATGAGTTAGGTCGATATTTATCAATCTAGAATAGTTGGTTCATGTTGTAATGTAGGGCTAAAGAGGTAGTAGTAGCTCTGTTGAGAGTGTACTATACCTATGTAGTCGGCAAAGCAAATGAAGTCCACTAGGCTAAGGCCAGTGGACAAATGGGTCTCGGGAGAAGGTAGCTAGCTATACACCAAAGAGAAGCGTGCGCAGGGGTACTCTTATACTATAATATGGATGAGACTTTTTAGAAGCTAATTTATAGGGCTACTGAACTTCCAGAAAGGGGAGACGTAAGTGCCTCGAATTCAGGGCTACTGTATTCGATATGGGACTTAATGAGGCCACGCCAAATCAGAAGGAAAACAGAAGGATACTAAAGATCGCAATTTGCGAATAACCTCAAAAAAGCGATTATTTAGTATATGGGAGTGTCAGTACTCGGATTTGTAAGGCCTCGTCATACGGCTGAAGGTTATTTCTACTCTCAAACAACACAATAACAACACAATAACAACACAATAACAACACAATAACACAGCAACAATACAACAAGAATACTCAACCACTACATTTGACCTCCTTATTTGAGTAATCCTAACACAGGAGCACTAACGAATAAGGTTAATTGTATTCCTCCCTTTTACACAAGACCAAAAAATGCCTCTTAATCGCTACTGTTGGAATGAGGGACTTGTAAATGAGACTTGATAATGTGGAGTCGCGAGAGTTGGGGTAAAAAGGTCTGATTTTCGTTGTCCTTTTTCCCTAAGGTATGCCCCCTATATATAGAGCTCCTCGGTCCATATTATTTCCATATCAACAATAGGCAGCAGAGTTTTGTACTATATCACCGTACCTATTAACAGTGCTTATCAACAGCTACAAAACACAACTGAATGGAGAGGTCTTTCACGCATTCGAGAAGATGAATATAATACAAACCCCCCTTCGATCTATGATAGAGGTTCCTCGGAAAGATATGGTTTAATATCAGGTTAAAAATGTGACACCACACTTCACATAACGATTTTTGGGTATATAGACTTTGTGACATTTACTCTTATATATTAATTCTAGGAGCTTACGGCGGGCTGCAAGCTAGAATGACAAATGATAAGGAGTTGTTTGATGAAGAGAAGGAGTATATACTACTCAATGTGAAGGCCGATTCGGTAGTAAATGATGAGGTTGAAGAGGCTCGAACACAAGAGCTTGCTAATATGTTTTTTGAGAAATACCTAGAGGATATGGATATGGATATATAAACATTTAAAAGCATCTATTTGAGGGTAATTTATAGTATAGGATTTATACTCACTTATGCCTAGATTATTCATGAATTTATGCTTCATAATACCAAGCTTTACGTTATGATATAATTACAAGGAAGAGCGTTACACTACGCTATTTTGTAATTACATTCCGCCAGCCCCACAACTACCACTGCACATGGGGAGTCGGGGACGTTCACAGTCCGGAGTCCATGCACCCCTTCCTCGTTGACCTCGTCGATGTTGTGAATTGGACTTGTTCCATTTGCAGGCTCATCGTGTCTAATCTAGTACTCCTCAGTGAGATGCAGGTGGCTGAGACAACATAGCTTTCAAAGCGTCAAATGGCTATAGCGCCGTTGGAATTGCATCCTCATTTGCAATTTTTGGGATGCAGAGAACCGAGAACATATCTCGCGGTGAACCAAAAGATGGGCCATCGAACTTTCTCACTTACAGCCAGCCAAGTTTAGAATCGCTTCAGCAATCAGAATTGTGGTTTGCATGTCCATAGCTAGACTATATTGGGCTCAAGGGCTAGGTGTGTGAGATATGCGTCGTCATCTTCCTACTCCACATTTATTACTTCCCTCTTGCCTAAGGCGGGTGGACAGCTAAGCGAAGAACTCTGTATTTAGGTATTTGTACTCGCAAGCGAGTAAGCATGCGCGACTTTCAACATTTTCTGTTTCTGCCAAAGGATTCAACAGTGCCCCCAACACGGATTCAAATGCATCACGCAGCCATGTGCTCACTGCCAATCCTTTTTTTATGCAGAGACAATTTGTGTGACATAGAGGCAACAGTCGCCAATCACCATCCTGGCGTTGTAAATATCTTAGCGTAAGTTACGCCAACAGAGTTCCAAGTGTTGTTGGCCGGTGCGTCGACACGAATGCAAGGGGGCAATTGGCCGAATTAAGCGATTTAGAGGGGGGGGGCTTGTAGAAGGCATTCACATTAAGAAATTTACTATTGTGTGAGTAAGAAACCCAATTGAACCCCGGCAGGATGTTTCAGATACTAGTTTGGACATATTGGAGAGAAGATATATATATCGTGGCTTGAGTTTTCCTGGTCATCAAGTATGGTTGATGAAATATCACATTCTACATATAGATTTCGAAGGCAGCAACTGTTCATTCGACGATAGCGATGGTGAAATCCTTTCGTCGTTTGAATCTTCCGATCAGATTCTCCTCCCCAAGTCAAAAAGGGGATTCTCTTACATCAACATGAGCTTTAAGAAGGCAAAGAGATTCGGATGTTTCAGTACAGAGGGGAGACATCGACGATGGCAGTGCCAAAGGACGTGGGTATGGTTAGCACTAGCCAGCTGCTACATAACATGTTTTGTTATAATGTGAGTTGGGCTCAGGCTACCGTTGGAGTTGGAAGAACTGACGACACATGACAGAATATGGCTTTCCTTGATCCTCCTCGTCGTGAAGCGACTCCGAATACCGTCTCTCAACAATGGACTTCATCGAATACTACAGGAGTACAAAGCACCGACCGTCGAGGACCCAGCATCGCCTTTGTGGCTCGATGACTTCAGTGCAGGTATCATACCTGTGCAGTGTAATTCACACAATGACTACCAGCAAACGGTACCTCTGTACCAGGGACTCGCTGCTGGATGCATCAGTACAGAGGCGGACATCTGGCTTGGAAAGAACAGAAACAACTACGATGATCTTCTCGTTGGACACAACTCTCGATCTCTAGGGCAAACGAGAACATTGCGGAGTTTATATCTTGACCCTTTGGAAGCGATCCTCGCCAAACAGAACAGCCCTTCGGCAGGACTTGCTGCTCTACCTTCATATCTGCCAACTTCCGGCAACGATGTTCCCGTCGGCGTCTATTCTATGGTTCCGAATATGTCACTCGTTCTACTTCTTGACTTCAAGATGGATGGCGACTTGATTTGGCAGACAGTAACTGACCAACTCAAACCTTTGCGAGACAACAAATGGCTCACATATTGGACACCCACGAGTGGCATCGTACAACGCCCAGTCACCATCGTCGCTAGTGGTGTAGCGCCCTTCGCCTCCATCACTGCGAACTCTTCCTACAGAGAAATATTCTACGATGCTCCCATCACAAAGATATCAGAGCAAGGATCACCCTACAACCGCAACAACTCCTGCTATGCCAGCGCATCTCTGGGCAGTGCTGTTGGTAGTGTAAAGTTTGGAAGCCTCACGAAAGAGCAGAAGTCGAAGGTTGAAGACCAGGTGCAGAAGGCCAACGAGATGGGGCTGAAAAGCAGATACTGGGATACACCTAGTTGGCCGGTCGGATGGCGAAACAGGATATGGGAGGCTTTAGTTGGTCTTGGAGCAAATGTGCTGAATGTGGATGATGTGACGGCGGCGACAGGGTGGGATTGGCAGATGTGTGTTGTTGGTGGCCTGAATATATGCAATATATAAAGAGTGTTATGGTTCAATGAATAATACAATGATTTCAATTCAAAGACGCAAATAGAATTTGGTTGGCCTGCTTTCTCCAAAGCAAGAATGTTTGTCTCTAGAACGTTTGTTGTGAGAGTACGAAGATAGAATGCCTAGCTTCCTGTAGTGAAATACGAAAGGGGGCCGATCACGTTGTCCAGTCAATCGTTATCTAATCAATCAATCGCTCCACAAATTTGTCGACGTCAATTGCGACCCTTGCAGCTAAAGCATCCGACTTGCTTTTATCCATCACAACATACCTCACAACTTTCAGTAGGTACCCCAAATCTGCTCTTTCTCGTACACAGGTCATCCAACATTTGAATTCCATGCCCTAATATCCTCCCACAATATGGATCTCCTCTCGTCCATCCGCAAATCAGGCTCGCGCGGCGGCGTAAACTTCTCCTGGGATGAAGTTCAAACCTCCCAACATCGGGAGAACTACCTCGGCCACTCACTCATGGCACCCGTCGGACGATGGCAGAAAGGTCGCGATCTAAACTGGTATGCGAAAGGCGATGAGGAAGGCAAGGACGGAGAGTCTGTGGAGGAGAAGAAAGCTAGGGAACGGAAGGAGGAGATTGGGAGGATAAAAGAAGCGGAGGAGGATGCACTGTCAAGGGCGCTGGGTCTGCCGGTTGCGGATCGAAATACGACTGGGGCCAATGCGATAAGTGTGGGGGAGGTTAATAGGATGGTTAAGGAGGCGGGGGTTGGGGATGAGGATGAGGTTGACGATGTTGGGAAGGGGAAGGGCTTTGGAGATTTCGTGGGGAAGATAAGACGTGATTCTGTGGATATAAAACCAACAGAGCCAGAAAGAGGTGGGCTGGTCAGGAAGGGCAGGGACCGTGAGAGAGATGTGCGCAAAGACGAGCGAAGAAGTGGTAGTCGAGAACGGAGACACAGACGGAGACACCGATCGAGGAGCGGAGAGAGGCATAGACGGAGATCACGAAGTCCTGATAGACATCGACTCAAACCGAGACGTGACCATGGGGACAGAAGTTGGAGCCCAGTAAGGCGAGAACGGAAATACAGAAGCAGAAGTCCGGAACGACCCAGACGAAATCCCGAGAAGGATGAAAAGAGGCGCCATTCCGACTATCCTCACCGGAGGAGTCGATCGCCTGATCGGCGAGATTGTGGCAGACGTGAGAGAGACTCTGATCGGCAGCGATGAGAAATCAATAATTCATGATTACGCAATAACAAACATGATACGATACTCGAGCCTTCGATGATACCCATCACTGACTGCATGGCTTCAAGTCGAGACATGGTCAACAAAGACATTCTAGACGACACAGACAAATCTGGAAACCTGGCATGTGCAACTCTTCCTGATCCACTGTATATCCAGCCCTTTTGTCAAATACAACGATGAACGAAAGATGGACTCACATGGAGCATACATTTTGTAATCCGCTTCTCATTCCTGTGTAAGTTCATGAAGAGCAGATTGGGACTCAGCAGACGATTCAGACTCCTAGCCTCAATTAGCCGAAAGAAGTAGTCAGGTAAAAGCCAAAACCAACTTTGATCTAGACTCCTTTTTCAATCTTTCATTGTGTCTCATGCAAAGGATATGGTCTATGATCAAAGACTCTTGCAATTGTCAAACTCTCTCTTCGCCATAGAAATCTTGACTACGTCTCCCACCTCGGGGGTTTGTGGCAGAAGTGTCTATAACATCAAGTATTAGGGGGTTGGGGGTGTATGTGGCTTGGGTGGTAGGTAAAGAGGAGTTAGGTGTAGGATTTTGAAAGGTTGGTTGTGATATAAAAGAAGGGTTCCGAGATCTAGCCGTATTTTAGTTATACTTCCAAACTCCTTTATATCTTTTTAAATCCTCTTATTGTCGAGGGGTGATTGATTTCACGGCGAGAGCCAGGCGAAGAGTGGGCAATGGTTGACGGGTAGCGTTTAAGCTCCTGTAGATAGAATTTCTACCACTTGCGAAGCTAGTACTGTATCGCAAACATTTTGCCTTGGTATTCCCCAAATGCCAACGAGTCCATGGCTTTAAACCAGGGGTGTGGACTAAGACCTCCATGAAATTCAAACTCCATCCCAATGCAGCCGTCCAGTTTACGTTCCGGTATCTCTTTTCTCCTCCCTCCCCGACGACTTCACGACATCGCCTCCTCCCTCAACTTCTCAATGACCACATCTACAGCCTCCATATCTCCCGCATCAACCTTCTCCCCAAACTCCTTCCACCCCTCCAGCTTCCCCAGCTCAGTCGTAAGCACATCCACCCCCGGTTGATAATTCCTCACCGCACTACTAACCGCGTAAACCGCCTTCCTCCTCACGCCCTCTCCCGCCTCCGCATCCATCGCCAATTTCAGCAGCATCTCCACGCCCCCCATCGCAAGCAACCGTTCCTGACAACTAACATTATTCTGCACCGCCGTCCCCACACACCACGCCGCCATCCTTCTAATCTCCCCCTCCTCATGACTTAGACACGAGAGAAGCGGCGTCCAGAGGGACAAGGGCGCGAGGTTGTTCGCATTGTCGAGGTTCTCGATGAGTTGCTCGAAGTTGTCGAAGGCGGTCAGTTTGTCGGAGAGGGTGAGAGAGGGATCGGTGGAGAGAACAGAGGTCATGGAGGAGAGCATGAGGTCAGCGTCGGAGGGGCCGCCGAGGAGAGCGGAGAGTGCTTCGGGGGTGAGGGTTGATCGCGGGGGCTGTTGTTTGGTGGAGGGGTCGGAGGGGTCAGAGGGGTCGGAGGAGGGGGTGCTGGAGTTTTCGACGCTCCATTTCAGGAGGGAGGAGAGGTTGGGGTCCATTGCCATGGTTGTGGGTTGGATGGCGGGTTTGAGGTTGTGGTGTTGTGGTGTTGTGGTGTTGTGGTTTCGTGGTTTCGTGGTTTCGTGGTGGGTGTTGACTTTGAGGCTGTTGATGGCGGGGTAACCTTAGTGGTCGAGGGCAGATTGGATTTTGTTTGGGTTGAGATTTGCCAATTGAATTGTTGCGATGAAATACAAAGAGGGGAAGAAAAGGGATGTCACGATTGCGGTACTTGCTTTGGGAAGAGAAAGGCGAGATTTCTTGTATTTGCGGTTGTTCGTTATATCGAAGTTCTACTTTGTTCTCGATCCTTCCAGCGTTGACGGAAACACATTTTTTTGTCAATTGTTAAATACACGCCTCGAGACGGTTAAATGCGCCTTCCATCACGACGGTTTTTTGGTCACGTGCTGATGGAGTCCAACGGCGGGCCTCTATTGGGCCGCGGCAAAATCGGAATTTCATGATTGGGTAGCAACTTACTCGTTGCCTACTCGTTATACCCCACTATGAAAATGCCCCTCACTTATTGCACACAAAGGTGGTGTCATCCGCCGTACACCGACGCTGTATAAGGACTACGTAAATTCCAGCTTGTCCCAAAGAGGTGACCGTCTGCTTGCCGCGCGTCTGACGGCCACCGATTTTAGCATCTCTTGTTACCTCATGCAAGGCGCCAAAAGAGCGGCTATTTCCTTCCTGAACAATGTTGCGGTGTGAATGAAAGACCCATGAAATGATTTGGAGGGCCCTTGTCTGCCCTAGGATTTGTTGGGTTCAGTAGTGTCCAGGTGGCCGACCTTGCTGCGTATGAATGGAGTCAATTGCAAAGAACGATTAAAAGGGTAAACAAAATAGGGAATAATCAGTAGGTAAAGAAGGAATACGGAGTAGTGGAAGCCTAATAAACACTCTCTTACTGTACCTAGCATTGCTCTTTCTGGCAGTCGCTTCAACTAAATCCTGTATGCGTAAAGCGGCGTCAGCGCTTCCTGTTCGCTTCGCCTCCCGAACTAGAAATCGCGGCCCACACATTCGTCGTGACATCCATCGCCTTGCCTTCTCTTCAACTTCATCTTCTCCTGAATTCTCCCGTCTCATCCACGATCTGATCATCCTCGACACGAATCTCTTCCTACCCTTTAACCCCTCGAATTCTTTGTATCCTCTCTCTCAGTCGGCTTATCGCTGCGAGAGCTTCACCGCCATATCCCACAGCCATATTTATTTGACGTTGATTGTTCGCCGTCAATATGGAAGGTAAGCAGGACTCCCACCAACCGCCGCGACAGCCGGCGCCCGGCCTCAGCATGGATTCGATCCATATGATGCGGAACATCTGCTAACATCTCTTGCCCGCACAGAAGAAGTTGCAGCTCTCGTCATTGACAATGGGTAAGCTCCTACATTCCTCGACCGCCAGCTGTACAATCAGCAGTGGGGCGCCTACTCAGCGGGAGATTCAATCTATCCATCAAACGATGACGAACATAGCGAGAAGCGCACAAGATGGAACCACTACTAACAATTTTTAAAGCTCCGGAATGTGCAAGGCAGGTTTCGCCGGTGACGATGCTCCAAGAGCTGTTTTCCGTAAGTCTTCTCCCCTGCCGCACAATCAACCACCAAAGTCTTCTTGCTGGTCGCAAGACTAGTGGCTAGCATCGTGAAACCCCTTCGCTAACTTATTCGCAGCATCCATTGTAGGACGTCCTCGTCACCATGGGTAAGATATCCCCTACCCCGCCAGTTTCCCCGCTACCGGTGACATGCGAAGAAACAAAAGCTGATAAGGATGTAGTATCATGATTGGTATGGGTCAAAAGGACTCATACGTCGGTGATGAGGCACAATCCAAACGTGGTATTCTCACCTTGAGATATCCTATCGAGCACGGTGTTGTTACCAACTGGGATGATATGGAGAAGATTTGGCACCACACCTTCTACAACGAACTCCGTGTTGCACCAGAAGAGCACCCAGTCCTTCTTACCGAGGCGCCAATCAACCCCAAGTCCAATAGAGAGAAGATGACCCAGATCGTTTTCGAGACCTTTAACGCACCAGCCTTCTACGTCTCCATCCAAGCCGTCCTCTCCCTCTATGCTTCCGGTCGTACCACTGGTATCGTCTTGGATTCCGGTGATGGAGTTACTCACGTTGTTCCCATCTACGAAGGGTTCTCGCTCCCTCATGCCATTGCCCGTGTCGATATGGCTGGGCGTGATTTGACCGATTACCTCATGAAGATCTTGGCTGAACGTGGCTACACATTCTCCACTACTGCCGAGCGAGAAATCGTCCGTGACATCAAGGAGAAGCTTTGCTACGTTGCTCTTGACTTCGAGCAAGAAATCCAAACTGCCAGCCAATCTTCCAGCTTGGAGAAGTCTTATGAGCTTCCTGATGGACAAGTTATCACCATTGGGAATGAGCGATTCCGTGCTCCCGAGGCACTCTTCCAACCATCCGTCTTGGGTCTTGAGTCTGGCGGTATTCACGTCACCACCTTCAACTCCATCATGAAGTGTGATGTTGATGTTCGTAAGGATTTGTATGGCAACATCGTCATGGTAGGTTTGGAAATCCTTTGGTGTGAAATCTGCTAATGCGCCGCCAATAGTCCGGAGGAACCACCATGTACCCAGGTATTTCCGACCGTATGCAGAAGGAGATCACTGCTCTTGCACCCTCCTCCATGAAGGTCAAGATCATTGCACCACCAGAGCGGAAGTACTCCGTCTGGATCGGTGGTTCCATTCTCGCATCCCTCTCTACCTTCCAGCAAATGTGGATCTCAAAGCAAGAGTACGACGAGTCCGGACCATCTATCGTTCACCGAAAGTGCTTCTAAGGTATGTGGCGGAATTGATCTCGAAGTTGGGAAATTCAGGCTAATTCGTCATTCGCAGCGTCGCGCAAACCATTTATACCTACATCACGAACTTCACGAATTTGACCGAGGCTTCGAGCAAGCCATATATCTCCGTTGTTTGGCTCGTTCGTGATGATTTCACATTCCGAAAAATTCTGCTGGTAGTGATGGAGCGATTGGGTGGACCCTTTCTGAAGGGAGAGGATATCTGGCTTGGCTTCAAGACTTGGCTGCGTTATTATCTTTGAAGGAGTGGACAAAATTCTCGTCAGCCAATCGATCAATACATCATGGAAGCCTTTCAGACATGGTTTCTCTTTTATCTGTTTTGAGCTGTCTTCTCCGTTTCGCCCGAGCATGGGGATGAACTGGATTTTTTACTTAGAGAGCAATGAAAAGGCCGTTCACTGAATCCTGTTTCTTTGGTTGTGCATGGCAAGTCCCATTCTCTATCTCTTCCCATGCCTTGTCCGTTTGCCCATCCTCTTCCATTCGTTTTCCAGCGCATTTTTACAATCGGAATCATACCCGCTTTATCTTCACGATATGAGCTGCCGAGGCACGTACAAGGATGCCAGTTATAGTTGGCCATTCTCCATTTTGGGACTCTCATCTCCGAAGTTTATGGAGCGCTTTCTTGTAACGTTAAATCGCAAGCGCGCATCTCTCCACGTGCCCTTGAAGATGGGGATCTGCATACGTCAACTAGGAACGTAGACCGATGGATTCATCGATGAGGGGTTAAGCTGGGCGTATAAGTCGCGGTGAGAAGACGTTTAGATTCTTGCCTAATCAGCCTTGGACTTTCGTTCTTGTTTGCTCTGTGGATTTGTTTTATCGTCACCGGTACTTGGCAGTTGCTCATTCGGTGGCGAATTTAGGAACGATGTTCACCAAGAGTGCTATTGCAGTTATTCTTGCGACTAGTGTCAGTCTTGTGGTTGGAAGTGGAAGAATTGTGTACCTCGCGCCAGAACAGGATATCCTCTTGCCGTCGAGTGAGAGCGCGACGAGTCCGTTGACTTGGTTGGGTGCTAATGGTCCTTGGTCTGCTGGTAAGCTCCTTTCCCACAAGCAAGCCCACCTCCACAGCCCCATCATTGATGTGAAAGAATGAGGACGCGCTGATGATTCACTGATGGTTGATCCAGGACCAAATGTCAATGGCGTAGGCAAAGAAGTCCCAGAAGGCTGCGGTGTGGAAAACGTCGCATATGTGGTAAGACATGGGAGTCGGTATCCGGATCGGGGGGCGTATGGCGAATGGACTGCATTATATTCGAAGGTATATTTCCCCTTGCCTCTTTCTCGCTTCTTCTATGGTGAAGTATGGATGCTGATGAGCGTGATATAGATCCAAGCAGCGAACTTCACCGCCAACGGTTCTCTATCGTTTTTAAAGGCGTGGAAACCAGCACTCACCAATCCCGAGGCGCAGATTGCGCAGGAGAGTAGTACGGGGTACAAGGAAGCGTATGACCTGGGCTACAGCCTTCGCACCAGGTATCCGGATCTCTATGAGTATGGAAGTCCGTTCATGGCTTGGGCGAATCTGTATCCGAGGGTTGTGCAGACGGCGCAGAATTTCGTGAGGGGATTTCTGGGCTCGAGGGCGAGCACCCTTGGTCGAGTCATTACCGTGAATTCGACGGGGAGTCCGTTGGCGCTTTTTGATAGTCTGGCGCCGAGCGATGGGTGTCCGACGTTCGTGGATGGGAATGGTGGGGATGAAGGTTAGTTTGTCATTCCTCTATCGTGGGATGGGAGAGTGACACTGACAGAACTTCAGCGACAAAATGGAACTCCATATATCTTCCTCCCATCACGGCCCGTCTCAACACGCTCATCGCATCCGGCTCCTTGGACATCACAGACGCCGACACGAGGATCATGCCCTACCTCTGCGGCTACGAGAGTCAGATCACCGGCACGCTGTCCCCCTGGTGCGGCGTGTTTGACGATGCGGAGTTGAGGGGGTATGAGTATGCGCAGGATCTGAGGTACTACTACGGGGTTGGTGATGGTGTTGATCTTGCGAGTAAGATGATGCTGCCGTTCCTGGACTCGTTATTGGGGCATGTTGGGAAGGGAAGGGGAAGGACTGGGAAGGGGAAGGACGGGGGGAGTTTTGGGATTCCAGAGATCATAGCAGCCTTCCTCAATGACGGACAGCTTACGGAACTCGTCTCCGCCACAGGCGTCCTCGGCGATCAGAAGAAGTTGAATGGAAGTGCGATTCCTGTGGATGCGGAGTGGAGGTATAGAGCGAGTCGTTTCGTCACCATGCGTGGAACCGTCGCCTTCGAAAGACTCTCCTGCCCTTCCCTCTCCTCCCACTCCTCCACCAACTCCACAACCTCAGACCACACATACATCCGCATCCTCCTCAACGACGCAGTCTACCCTCATCCCTCGTGCCACGATGGGCCTGGCAAGTCCTGTGCTCTCCACACGTATCAGACAATGACCGCAAAGAAGCTGGAGGCGGCGGGGGATTTGAGGACGAGGTGTAACATCAGTGCGAGTGTGTTGGCAGCGGTTGGTAATGGGACGAGTGGGAGTGGAGCGAGCTTCTTGGGGGATTTGGGCGGGAGTTGGGTTGGCAGCGTCGTGCCCTAACTGAGATGAGGGAGGCAGCGTGGGAGGGGGGAAGGTTGGAGTTGGTTGGCTTTGAGGGACGAATTGATGGTGCGTATATCCTAGAGAAAGCAGACATGGAATTCACGTTGTCTGTTTCCATCTACCACTCCTGGGATTCGGTTCTCTGCAGAGTGTGGCGGGATTTTACAGGACGCGAGAACTGGTGGCTGTTTATCGTCCGAATAGTCAACCCCTTGTTTTTCTCTCGGGTTTTGAGCGTGGGAATCACACTCTCTCTTGGGCTCAGCGGGCAGTTGAGAGGCTAGTTTCTTATATATGCGTCGAGGGGTAGGAAGTTGGGAGAATTCAGACATGCCTAACTTAGAAAAGCTACTGGTTGGAGGTTGTGGCATTGGCCTGCTGCTATCAAGAACCCGTATCATTCATTGAGCAATAAAGTTTGGTAGGCTGAGTAATTGTGCGAAGGGTAGGTGCCACCTAGTTCATAGCTCGTGGATATGAGGGTCTTTTGTTGTCGAATACAGTGCTATTGTCGAATCCTCTACGCTGTCGAACACCCTGCTGTTATCGGCGCCTCCCCTTCAAATAACATTGGCCTATCTAAAGCGGCTATATTTTTAAATATCGTAGGAGGCCTAGGTAGTATCTACGTAAAACGGTACTAGACTACCCTCTTATCTAGATATAATAAGGCAGAAGAGAGTGTTAAAACACCTTAAATACCTAAATATACTTACTAATTTTTATTTTTTTTATAAATCGGCTTTATTCGGTATTTATATACTCCTTATTTATAATATAATTTAAACTGCCCTATTTCACAGAATGGATTAAATTAAATGGCGAATAAAAATTACTTAATAGTCGATGAGAAGACCTAATTTCAGGAGAAGACCTGGGATATCGCGATAGTGAGGCAACCATGGGGCTCCTTTTCTACTTCGGGCCATCCAGAAACTCTGCTAACCCTCCACGACAGGTCCCTCGACTCGATCTCAGATAGATATGATTACTAACAGAAGATAAAACACTCGTGACGAATTCTATCACAAGCGTATGCCATCTTTTAGAATAGGGGGCTGGCATTATAGAGTATCAAGAGGGCAATTTTGTAGCTAGTCTGTAGATTTTCTCAAGTGTCTCGGTTACTAGCTGAGAAGTCATATGTGCTATGGTAACCATGGACACATAGATACGGGGCAGCAGACAAGGATGTAGGAACAAAATATCCATATTACAAATAACACGCCCCTAGATATATTTAAAACTCCAAAATTGAAATTTTCTTCCGTGCCCGCTGTATTCACTTACAACGCCGCACCTCTTTCGGCACGCCGAAATCTTATGCACAACTCTCTAAGTGAGCATCATTAACATATATCTTCTACCTATCTCTCCAGGAATGTACTGTACAGTACAACAATCCAAAGAGGTCGGATTGGACACTATTAGATGTGCGCAGTTCGTCACGAAGAGCGCATCGCACCTTCGTTCATGTTAAGACAACGGATTTGCTTCACTAAAATAATTGAAGGGAATATCGCCAGCGGAATGGTTTCAGTACGCAAGTAGCATAGACTCGGCAACGAGGAATTCCTCGACAGCATCTCCTCATCTACACTAGACAACTCTTCTTGCTCCAATGGCAGTCTTGACTCGACTGTCTAGTAAATCTAGAAGTTCTCCGTGAACTCCCTGTGTGGACAATTAGATGCCCAGCAAACACTTGCTCCAACACCAGTCGCGACGAGGTCGATATGGTAGATGCATTAACTTGGAAACAATAGGACTGGGAGTTTTGACTTTCTGCCTTTGGTCATGTTGACTCACTAGTAAGAGATTGGCGGTGAGTTACGAGACGATTTAGGTAGAGAAAAATGCAACAGATGAGATTGAAGTGCATGTTCTAGCTAAATTAATGAAAAACGAGCTGCGCCAAAGCTACCTTAACCCAGTGGAATTGATACCTGCCCAACCTCGAAGAATATAATCTTGATTCAGCCAAGGGATCTCATGGGATCATGTGGCGAGCATTCACGAAGTCCGTACTTGCCAACCAGTAAATCCCCGACTACAATCCAAACCTCGACAAAAGAATTCCCGAATTCCTACCCCCTTCCCTCCTAAACCCCCAGCTTCTACTTCCCCACCACAACCTCGAATCTTCCCCGTACGACAAAGCAAGGGAACAGCCTACACACAGGAGCCATTCACCAGACATGAGGCAGAGCCGTCCTCCTTTCTTTACCGCCGCCGCCAAACATCAGACGCTAAGGGTATATATATATGATGTTGCTGTAAAAGAGGAAGATGGTTGGAGAATAGGAAGATTGAAAGGCGAATGAAAGACTAGATCAGGGAGTGAGGGAGTGAATACCAAGAGAGCTTAGATAACGTTTAATATACTTCACTTCCAGGGGTCTTGTCTCAGAAATAGTCAATAAAGCCTCTTATCCCACCTCTCCTCACGTCAAGCTATTCTCTGTCTCCTACTTTCGGGCAATCTAAATATCTAAATCCACCTTTGAAGATTGTTTAAGTTCAAGCCCTGCAAGTCTGTTGACGCTTATCCCGACATTATTTAAAGAGAGTCATTCTCTCTCGCTGACAACGGACATTAACCGCAACTAAAACACAATTCCGACCACTTCTCCTACTGAGAAAGCATCATCGAGTATTATCCCAATGTCTTCTATCGTAGATCAATTCGTCTTTAGTTGCCATAAACAATCTACATAGTCGTGCTAAGATCCGAAGCTCGTCAGAAGTTGAGGTGACGCCACGAGTCAAAGTCTACCGAAGATAAATCGAGTACCTATCACCTAGTCACAAGCACTCTGAGGATCCAACTGTCCGCTTGAAGTGTACGTAGCATGTCATGGTATCATGTCTCTGTTCATTGCAAGCCTAGCCCAGCCTTCCAGCCTTCCCTCCAAATCACCACAATAACCCATTTTTCTAATTTTCTAACATCCCGTCCATTCAGGAATCCATTACCCCTTTCTATATAAAAGGCCAAACCAAGCAGGTAATTCCAACGCCATGCTACCTTCTACTATGCTTATTCCTATTCCTATACACATAATTAGTATCGTTCGTCTAGTGACATTCCAGTTTCATCGCGATGCCACGCGATGCCTGTACACCCCAGCCATTACCAATACAAAATTCTACGCCTCCCTAATGCCATATTCACATCATAACGCATTCCCGATCTATTTCTTTATCCTTCGACTTTTCCTTGTGCTTTGATTTCTCCTTCCCCTTGTGGTGGTGATGGTGGTGATGTTCGTGTTCGAGCGCATCGCCCACCCCTTTACTCCTGTCTCGCTTCTTGTTCTTCTTGGCATTTTGAGATGGTGCTCCTTCATCAGGTTTGACCGTGACCTCCTCGATCATAGTTGATGCTCGGCGAGAATCTGATGGAAGATCTGTCTGCAAGGATAATGGATCTGGAGTAGCGGGCGTCTCCCTCGTCCCAATGGCCTTTCCTGGTGTCTCCTTGGTAGCTGTCTCTTTCGTAGCAGGTTCTCCGGCTGCATTTTCCATCGTTGCCTCGACTTTGCTGATCAATTGCTCCTTACTTGCTCGCCAATTGAGCCTAGAAAGCGTGAAACTCAACCTATTTTCCCCGGATTGACTTGTTGGCCGGCTCTTGCTTGCTGACTTCGTGAATCGTGCCGCAGCGCGAGACATTCTTTGCGCGGCAGTCTCTTCGCCTGGAGTTACAGGTGCTGAAATTATAATGCTAGCCGTGCTTGTAGTACTCATCTCGGTAAAGGCAAGGCTGCCACGGCGGTCTTCTGGTAGATTAATGCTCCTTCTTGGTTCGTCCACAGGTCTTTCACATTCGGAAGAAAGCCGGATTGAGGGGGTTTCATCCTGTGTACCATCGAAATATCCTTCATCCTTAGCGTGCTTGTTTGGATTTGTGGAGGCGGGACTCGAGATTGTGACTCCAATACCAGAATCATGGTACGAGGGCGGCCCGACTTCTTGAGTTGCACCCGACATGTCGTATGTTGGTTGGACCTGGTAAAACAGAAGATAAGGCATTTCATCCTTCATAGCTTGTTCAATATCCACCTTTTGGATGCGGGGATTTGCAAGATCGTCAAATCTGATCCACGTGTCTTCTGCGTAGTGAGGCGGATGCATGTTGTTGCTAAGTCTTCTCGACGATTCTGCGTCGCCATCAGCAGATGTACTCCGAACGAATGAGATGTAGTGTCCCGAGTGGACAGAGATGCCGCGATGACATATGACGGATTGTAACGAGAGTTTGAAATTCCCCATCAATGGACCTGACTCAGTCACCATGTCCTCTTGAATGAAGTGTGGTAGCTTAATATCGAGCGGAATATCAATGAATGTATTTTTCCTTGTAGCGTAGCCATCGGCGGTCATGGCGTATCGCTTCAAACATATGCCGAGAACTGGTCGAGTCTTTGAGAAATGCGCTGCGACTTCTGCATCATTTGCAGGAGAGTGTTTTGTGTACCAAGCTGTTTCACCAATTAGCACTGTACTACAGCAACAAGTTCTATTATCAGATCGCTTCAAAGTTGAAATAAATGGTGACGGACGTATTAAATTAAAGAATTGCCAAGCAGGCATCAAGACTTCTTTTCGGACAGAGCCTTTTCGTATGGACGTGGGAGTGTCGACCCTATCGTAGTAGGATTTTTCTTCCTTCTCGTCATCGTATACTATTCGGCGCCGAATTATGCTAGTGGCACGATCTCGGCCATCAGGTGAAATTGGGGTTGCTGGCGTGTGGGTTGATAATGGGGTATCAGGGGCACACAGAGGCAATTCCGAAACCTCCACGTGGGTAGATTCACCCCCTTCTTCATCTATGTAAGGCGACAGGGCGGATCGAGTAGATGTCCTGGTGTTCGATCGTTCTAGTCGCCTCACGACCTCGACTTGGTTGTTGAAATAGTTCTCAAGGCAATCTTCCAACCTGATAGGCCGTCCGTCTTCACTCTCCTTAGGTACCGCAACCTCTAGTAGTCGTTCCTGGACAAATTTGTGGTCATCGTTATCATCTTCTTTGCCAGTGTGGAAGATGTCCATCTTTAAGGTCAAGAGCGGCAGTTCAAGCTTTTCGGTGATGAAGCTAAATGCTTCGGATGTGTCCTGCTGCTCGAGCTTTCCAGCATCTTCCCAGCCGCACGCAGCTAAAGCTTCTTGGAGATATCCAGTCTGTGATGCGAATTAGTACTTCGACACACAAGGTCTCTCAGCAACCTACCACATCCGTCTGTATTAGTTTCCCCGAGCGCAAGAGGTTCACCCAGAGCCGTATCAGTGCTGCAAGCCTCCGCCTCGGTTCGTCCTCGAAATTGGTATAAAGTATAGGCTCAAAACTACCCAACCGTGAAAACATTGCGAAAAGAAGAGCATCGAGGTAACATGTCACACCTTCCCGATTTTCAGCCCCCAGCATGTGCACTCGTGAGTCGTATGGTTTGATAATCCCTTCCACGGATTGCTGGAACAAGAAAACCGTCTCAAAGGCCTTATCCACATCCCCATCTGCTTGCTTTGAACCGAGCGCATAGTTGATTTGTTCGTCCTGAATAGTCGCATATCCCCGTCCTGCTAGCCGTTCTCTGATGGTGGAGATCTAGACCCCATCAGCTAGCAGCCTAAGAGCAAGATAGGGCTGAGAAAACGTACCTTTTTCTCCTGCTCCTTGTCTATCTTCTTTTGGGGATCTGTCTTGAAGATTGAGAAGAGACCATCGCTCGAAAGGGGTCGAATCTGTAGCGAAAAGCCAGCCCGCGTATTAGCCATTGTCATTGCCGCATGTATTGTGAAGCAAGTAGTTCCAGTAATTGGCAAGCTCTTTTTGGAACTGTTGGGAAAGGCTGCAAAGATTGTTTTCATGGAAGTAGGGATGCGACACTTATCCATCAGCATGATCCAGGGGAAATAGAGAAGTGCTTTCAATTCAGCACCGTACCTTCCGGTCCACAGACTTGTCCCGAGACTTTTCGCGTCGATGGGAGCTCCCATTCTTTTCCCGTCTGCTAAGCAATCGATTCATGTTGAGGTCCGGTTCGCAGAGCGTCTCGAAAAGGGCGGGTGCAGGTCTAAAGCTAACTTTTGGTCGACGTCTATTGTCGAAGATTGATCCCGAATCCCAGCTGGCGGGGGCCGTTGCAGCTCACAGTTTGCTGTTCAACGTCGTGCTAAAGTCCAAGCACCGTCCATTGTAGTTGTGGAAGGCAGCTTTGTCTGTAGAGGTGATGTGGAGGTGAGCAAAGTTGTAAGTCGTGGCCTGCGAGCAAGATGAAGCTTTGTGTTGAGGTTCGTGTGTACGGAAGTATATTGAAGCCCCGCTGAGATAGAAGTGTCTTGGCTGTGGGGTCCAGATGACCCCTGTCGACCACTCTGCATCTCGTCGGCATTTGTCAAATCATTGGCCGACGCCAAGCCTTGTTTGCCAGCCTTGTGGAAGTGTGCCTTGGATTTCAGGTTTATGCCTGATCAGAAACATTTCTAGAATTTTGAAGCTGCATCAGACATACAAACGGCACCATCATGGCATTACAGGAACTGCCTTCTGCCCTACGGCAGCTGATGGTCAGACATCCAAGGCCGACCTCAAGATGCTTAACTCCAATATCTCGACGATATGCATCCAGTGAGGCGGCGGCTGTTCAAGAGGAGGCATCGGAAGATCTCATGGACCTCGAATCAGACTCAGCTCTCACATCCACCGCTGAACCAGCAACCAAAGTCGCGGATTACGATCCAATAAAGAGGGTAGAAAACCGGAAAGGACAATTGCCTCCTAGTCGGTATGCGATTATTGCCACTTGATGCAGCCGGCACAGTCACTAAACTTTCTAGATACCAATACCGTTCCCCACGATACTACCGCGGTCCCTTACATCCCCATCAACCTCCTCCAAGTTCGGATCCAGCATCTCGAGAGTTCGTACCAGGTCCGTTCTCCCATACCCGGCTCGAACAAACATGGCAATCCACTATTGCTCAGGATCTCATGACCTTGAATTATGTCCACAAGCCACCAGGAACGGTCGACCACGTCAAGTCAGAGCGATTACGAACTTGGGACGACTCCTCGCCATACCATAAGAATCGACCGAAGCGTGGGCCAAGAGGTCCTGAGGGTGTTCTCAGAATGATTGAGCAGGATATCACTTGGCGCAACATTCCCACGCTTACTGGGATTGTGGTGCACAGCATGGTGAAAGGCGCAGCTGACGATTCATCGCATTTGCATGTGGCTGGTATGGCTCTGCAGGCAGTGACGGGAGTACGGCCAAAAGTTCATCGAGTGAAACACGGTGTTTCGCAATTTGGAATTCGAGAGAATATGCCAATATCCTTGACTTGCACCCTCGAACGCCAACAGGCTTGGGACTTCCTTGATAAATGTATCAACCTAGTTCTACCAAAGATCAAGGACTGGGATGGAGTGGAAGGTAATACTATCTCTCCCCGACTTCTGTCATTTTTTAACATGTTTTAGGAACCACTGGTGACAGCAGCGGAAATATCACCTGGGGGTACACAAGAGAAGGTGCCATGCTGTTCCCTGAAATCGAGGTCAACTATGATGTAAGCTGCTCCTGCACAATTAACGTTCGGCATGCTAATAATTGTCTAGATGTACCCTCCAAAGCTAATTCCTGGTTTCCACGTAACTGTCCAAACTTCCGCAAAGTCCGATCGTCACGCAAGACTTCTACTTGCTGCAATGGGCTTGCCATTCAAGGGTAAACTAATAGACTAGAGGCATGTATGAATTGAGTTAGGTCATCGCTAGCAGATTTGTACACCATTTGTATATTAAATGTACGACAAAAGATACGTGTACAGCACAAAACTACCCCTAAGTTTCGCTGCCTTCAAAATTTTCTTCATTCTTCTTGGCCTTGAAATCGTGGAATTACATACGAAATCCCCCTGGAATATCTTGGGCTTGCTATCGTCTTATTTATTCACGCCAATCACTTTTCACTCGAATCTTCCTCCGCAATCTATTCAGATCACTCCATGAATTGGCGCTTTGCAAATTAAGTTCATAAGAGAACGACAAACAGCAGTCAACTTTCATGCTACGATCATATAAAGGCGCGTACGTTCCAGGGGGGCATGGTCATTGTCCTGATCCTGACAAGACTGCTGAATGTGGTTGGAGTAGTGCACTTTGGTCTCCAGAGCTTGCAAGAGAATTCTTTCCACGACTAACAAAACAACCACCATCTCGGCACTTACGCAGCTGCCAACAATTACATTCTCGACAACCTGACTTGCTCCACACGTTAAGGCTTGCCTAGCTATTATTATCGGATCGTGTTGAAATTTCAATCTGAGCCCCCTGTCACCATGTCGCTTATTATAAGTTCCCACGAGCTGTTCGTCGGAATCCATACTTCTTCCGAATGACAGCCAGCCCATTTAGAGCAACGGAACTCGGTACTCTAGAAGACATGATATAGAGCAGTCCTGCTCCTCGCCCCTACAGCCTCTTCGAAAGTACCATAGACGGCCCCTGGATAATCTTCCGCCCCAGGCCTCCCTTTATATATCCCTAAGCTAGGTATAGAGATGGGCTCGGTAGGACGCTTAAAGGCGAAAATAGGCAAGGCAAAGATAGATCGTCGAGGAATCCTCTGGCTTCGGTTCGTTTGAGTATATTCTCTTATCCCTAGGAAGAACTGCATCATTTAATTAGAGATTAGAGGAGCATGTCAGGGGAGTTATCTGATTACCATCTAGCTTCACCTTGTAAATGAAATAGAGCTGTCTAAACTTGGTATAGCTTTGGTTTATCCTATTAGATTCTCTGATCTGTACCTAGGATAATGACTTGATCTGAATAGCGTTCTGAGAAGAGTCAAAGGTGTACATAAAAGTAAAGACCAGCACTCTTACATCTTATAAGATGGCCCCATTTAGTACGTATTCAAACACCTAATATGTGATCATGTCCGCGCCTTCCAAAGCCTGTCAAGGTCACTTAAAAACGCCTCGTAAACGGATTATAACCCGTCCTCCTAAAATTTAGCACTACGATTATCATCCCAGCAACCGTCCCAAAAGCCAGCCCCCCCAAATGATCCGCATGTCCAATTCCCTCCAGCCATCCCCTCTTCATGCACAAAACACTAATCACCGCTGTAGCCACGGAACTCTGCAGCATCGTCATCGGGATTATGAAAAAGGTCATCTGCGCCTTAGGCATCAGCATAGCCATTGACCCGAAAAGCCCAAACACACATCCAGAGGCACCGACTGCGGATTGGTTCCGTCTGGGATAGGCGGTGTTTTTCTTCCAGTAGTACCACTGTGCAGCAGCACCTACGGCTCCGGCGCCGAAGTAAATGCCTGCGAACCCTGGTAGGCCTATTGCGGCAATGATCGCTGGGCCGATGTTGTATAGTGAGAACATGTTGAAAGATAAATGCAGTAGATTCACATGGGCGAATGTGCTCGTGATAGCGGTCCACCATCGTCCTTCTTCCACATTGCGGACGGAATATATCATGTTTCTCTTATACCATGCTAGTCTATCTTTAGCTCTTTGGGAGCTAGTGGCTTCGAGTTCTTGCTCGGTGTAGTAAAGGCCGCCAAAGGCCGCCACGCAAGCGCCTATGAGAATGTATATTGGGGTGTTGGCGTGCTTTTGTAATTGATCCCTATGTCTTTGCTGATGCTCCTGCGCTTTCTGTACATGTTCTTGGTATGCGTAGCCTCCTTTATCGTCCTTAGCGGGTGCTGGCTGAGCTACTTCTGGCGCGGTATGCTTCTGAGGTGGAGTTTTCCATTTTCCGCGAGGGGACCTTGGTGGTTTGGAGGAGAGGGCTGTACTGCTTGAAAAAGGTCTCGCTCGCTGAGCAGACATTATATGGACGCGCAGAATTTGGACCTACATATTGGTTAACTAGTTTCACATGAGAAGGAGGTGCCTCTAATTACTGCATGGCGCGCAATTGGCGCTGCTCGAGCTGCTCGAAGCCTAAGCAAGTTGGAGCTGCTCGAAAAGAGCATATCGAAAGACACTCGATTTCTCCACTTTCATGCACAAGACAATTACAAATATAGACGTTTAGAAGACGCCTTCTATGTCCGGCCTTCACATCTCAAGCTGGAGGGAGGAAAAGAGATCAAGAGAGCCAAAAATGAGACGTGATATCGACTGTTGGAATCTGGTTGGAGGCTGGGGCGGTGTGGAGAGCTATGTACTTGTACTGTACAACTTACAGTAATGGCAGAAAAATGGCAGAAAAATGGCAGAAAGATATATTCACGTGATGATAAGATAAGCCTCGGTTTTTGGGGCTTCGTTTCGTACCTGAAGATCAATTGCAACCTTCTGCCAACACCGCACCATGGGCATTTGACCTCTATCAGACCTCCATCGAAGTGCTGGGCTACTCAATTGTTATTAATGCTAGGGAGGAAAGAAAATATCTGAGTTAAGTGCTCAAAGTGGAAGGTGATACATCCCTGATACAGTACTGTAATGCGTCATTGACTCAGTCAAAGCAAAACAAAATTTCTTTAAAACATCCCACCTCTCCTCCAACCGTTCTACAACTCCAACAACCTCTCCAACAACCACTCCAACAACCCCAACCACTCCCCTCCCGCAATGGACGAACAAACCGCCCCAAATATCGAGGTCACAAACCTCTCCTACACCTTCCCTGACCGCACGACCGGCCTCCACAACCTCGCCCTCTCCCTACCTCCCCGCTCTCGAACCCTCCTCATCGGCGCCAACGGTGCAGGCAAAACCACTCTCCTCCGTCTCCTTTCCGGCAAACGTCTCGCGCCCTCTGGCACCATCTCAATCTCCGGCCTCGATCCTTTTAAAGATGGTTTGGAGGGCGTGACATACCTCGGATTAGAATGGGTGCTGAATCCTATTGTCAGGACGGACATTGGCGTGCGGGAACTGCTGAAGAGTGTCGGCGGCGACTTCTATGAAGATCGGAGGGATGAACTAGTGCAGGTTTTGGATATCGATTTGGACTGGCGGATGCACGCAGTCAGCGACGGCGAGAGACGACGCGTGCAACTCGCAATGGGGTTGATCCGGCCCTGGCGCATCCTTCTGCTCGACGAAATCACTGTCGATCTCGACCTATTAAGTCGCAGTAACTTCCTCGCATTCCTGAAGAAAGAGACGGAGGTCAGGCAATGCACGATTGTGTATGCGACGCATATCCTGGATAATCTCGCAGAGTGGCCGACGCATCTCGTGCATATGAGTTTGGGGAGAGTGAAGCAGTGGGGGCCGATTGAGGAGTTGGAGTTGAAGGAGGGAGAGGGGGAGAGTAAGGGGAATAGTAGGCTGGGAGTGTTGGTTTTGGGGTGGTTGAAGGAGGATCTTGAGGAGCGAGGGCCTAGAAACGGCATGTTTGGCAGCGAGGGGAAGGCTTATTACAATCCTGGAGTTGGAGGCTATGGCTCAGAGAAGACGCCAGAGAAAGGCGCAGAAGTTCCAAAGCCAGGGGTCTACTGATATGTGCTCGAAAAGGGTTGGAATATTTAGGAGGTGCTTTTGATTTCTTGCATTTAGCGTAGGCGCTTCAACGCGTTGGCTTCAACGCCAGGTGCGGGTTGCATTTGGGAAGGCGTAGCATTTAACACAGACTAATATGCCATCTCTGTGCTTTAACAAACAGAAGAGCGCGGCTTATAGGAATAGACCCGTAAAGAGCTGTCTTCACTCGCCATTGCGAGTGACACGTCTGGTTCTCCGTCTCGGTTTTCTGCGTGTGTGGGTTTCCATGCTAGTTGGGTGACTTGCCTGGTTGGGTTTGGGTAGTGGCTAAATGCTGTTAGCATGAGTTGGGAGGGGGTTATGGTGGCTTGCCTCGGGAGATATACTGCAAGGGTTTGGACCTTGAAGTTGTTCTTGAAATCGACGGAGTGCACAGCAACGAAGCCAGTCTCGCTCCCAGCCGCCAGATACGCAAGACCGTCGCCAATCATCGAGTCCAGGAAGTCAATAGCGGTCACAGGCACGGTTTCGGTAAGCGTGGACTTGCAAGTAAAGCTGGTTTCGACATGGCGCTTGGCCCAGATATTGACTTTCCTGTCTCGCCCTGCAGTGGCAAAAACCTTGGAAGTCCGTGGAGCCCATGCCGCGTCGAGAATCATCCTCGTATGGCCTTTGGGATTGGCTTCCAAGGGCTCGTATTTTGTCTTGTCGTCGGAGTCTCGTGCAAAGACCGCCCATTGACGATCTCGTCCGACGCTGAGCAAGTGGCTATCATCGGCGGAGAACCTTATTCTTGCAACAGTTAGAGAATGTTGCTTGAGCGGTGGCTTGATCTCGAGCCATGTCGCAGTCTCGAAAAGTCGGATGACTGCGTGGTCGATGGAACTTGCTTTGCAAGCTGTAGCAATGATTGTGCCGTCGTGACTCGTTGCTAGAGTTGAAATCTCGTAGCCGTGACCGTAGAGCTTTTCGATCTCAGGCCAGAGAGTGTGGCGTGAGAGATGCTCTTCTGAAGTTGGTTGGTCGAGGTCGAGGGTCGATTTGTGGATGATAGATGCGGGATCAACGTTGTTGTAACTTCTGTCATAGACATCACTTGGTGGGATCTCCTGTCCATCTTCGACTGCTTCGATGGCTTTGTTTGATAGACCTAGGACGGGCATGTTGGCAGCATCTGGCATTTCCTCGACATGAGAACCTTTGATACCGCACAATTTGGCTAGGAGCTGAGCAACGGCTTTTGGCTCGTTGAACACTCGCATCAATTTCTCGTCTGCTCCAGATACAAATTGAGACGCGCCGAGTGAGTCGATACAATTGAGATCATAACCATGAATTTGTGGCCTGGCCATCTCATGCCACGAGGCTTTGCCCTCTCGCTTCCATTGTGCGTGTAGCCTCGTAGTTTGGTCTGAGCTGGTCGAGAGGAGATAATCGCCGTCCTTCGACCATGCTATACCTGTGACAGATTGCGTGTGGCCGCTAACTCCAATACCCTGAATCCATCGCTCCTTTTGGTCATCCCAATTCCACAATCTCCAGCTTCCTGTACGTCCCAGAGCAACGACTGTCTTCCCGTTAGGTGACCAAAGGCCAGTCCAGAATCCACCAGTACTTCCGGTCGCTGTTGTGGAGCCCTTCTCTGAGCTAATCTCTCCAAGTCGGACTGTAGTAACCCAAACTCCTGTTTCAGCATCTGACTCCCACATAGAAAGTGAGTTATCAGCAGACGTTGAAAGCAATTGCAACCTCTTGCAATCACGTCTCCACTTAGTGCTATAAATCCAGTCATCGTGGCCAAGAAGAAGTGCTTCAAAAGTAGCCGAGAAATCAATCGCCTGGGCCCTGAAGCGATGGGCCTTATTGGACAGTGACTTCCCTGGCATGAAAGCCCCTAGAGAAGGATCAGCACTGGCGGCAGCAGCGGGTAACTCTTTGCCCTGGTGGATCCGCCATAATCGGATATATTTGTCCTGACTTCCTGACGACAAGATGAGATCACTGTTAGGGTCTTCAGTTTCCTCCGTGAATTCCAATGATCGAATCCATCCTTCGTGGCCTGCGAGGGTTGCTTGGAGCTTGAATTCCTTGCTTGCTCCTCCATTGAGTACGTAGAGCTGGATGATGTCTTTCGTCCCGGAGACCGCGAGAATGTAGGACCCTGGCGCCCCGTGGAGAGGACTTAACGCAATTGCTAGAGGAAAGAAGCGTGGCTTAATCTCGATCGATTGCTGGAAGCTTGCCACATTTTGGTCATTTAATGCCCATATCTTGATTATTGCATCTGCTGATCCCGAGGCGAAAACCTTTGAGTCGGGAGAAATTGCAATGCAATTTATAGAGCTTTGGTGATGATTTTTGTCATGGGCATTGAGGCTCTGCTGGTTTGAATAGAAACTAGTCTTCTCGTACATCTTCCAAATGATGAGACTCTTGTCGACCGAACCCGTGATTAGGGCTGCACCTGAGCCGGGAATGAACTTGACGGCATTCACGATATCCATATGTCCGCTAAGAAGCTCTAAAATTCCCTTGGAGTTTGGGTCCTAAGATCTCATTAGCTTAGACACAATGAAGGATAGACAACGGGAAAAGTGCTCAGGTTCCGTGAGACAGTAAAAACAGCGTACTTGTGGTCTCCATAAAGCGACATTTTTATCGGCCCCGAAAGCAAGAAGTCCAGATTCATCCCAGTCAGCGGCAGATGGGTGTCTGTTGGCCCCAGTTGCGAGGTACTCAGTCGTGATTTGAAGCATGGTCACGTCAAAATCATGAGTCTAGGCGGACGCGCCTGCAGTGAGTGCAATGTCCTAGGAACCTCATGTGAAGAGACCAGACGAGATGCGTTTCCTTATACAGCGTGCACGGTGTGTTCTCGTATGTCAACAGATATGTTGGTTATACTTGCTTGTCTCTGCCTGTAGATGATGTTTCGAGGAAGAAGATTTCGCGTAAATTTTCACGATGTTCACCCGAGAGAGTCAGTACGACGCAACAAACTTTGCCTCAAAATGATTATTGTCAATTCTCATTGATCTTGAGAGAAAAAACTCTTTCCGAATCCAATCTAGAGCCTCAATTGAACATCACATTCTCAAGCACTCATGACAAACACCTGCATGATAATGAAGATATTGTGTTTCACGGCTAAGAAGACATAACGAAGTAACTTCGGCTCTTTAAGCGAGGCTTCAAGGTCTAAAACTTTCTCTCAACGTCAGCCGTCCCTTCTTCAACATCAAACAATTCGGCCATCATCGCAACATGACCGAAACGCACCCGAAGCCTGAGATGGCCTCCGAGAATACCATCCCAATACTCGTGGAATTTACGTGAGCCCCCCACGCTTTCATACACCCGCGGAGAAGATTTACTGACCCTGGTAGGGGTGGTCTGGAAATGCTGTTCTCAGACGAGCGCAAACACAGGCTCAGTGTTCCCAGCAAAGATGATGAGGGAAATCCGGTCAACATTGGCTGGCTGGTCAAACACCTGTGCGACAAAGTCATGAAAGACTCGAGGAAAGAGATGTTCGTATTGGATGATCACGTGTAAGCCGCTTCTCTCTTTGGAGTCTGTTGGCTCTATACACCGCTTGTCAACCAGTTCACTTGAGTGACGGCACCAAATCATACCAAACCACATAGCGATATGTCGTCTGATATAGTTCCTTTCGTCTATTTTGCACACATCCGTCGTCTCATCATGGGCCTCGTGTTCGTCTGCAACAAGCTCCTCCCAGATGTACTCTCCCTCACCGTTTCAATCCCGCTGCACTGCCCTCCCATATACATTGCATTGCGTTGCCTTGACACCTGCTAACAACGTCTTGCCCGCCTTGCAGTCGCCCGGGAATCCTCGTCCTCGTCAATGATGCGGATTGGGAACTGGAGGGTGAAGCCTCTTACGCCCTGCAGCCCAACGACAACATCCTGTTCGTTTCGACCCTACACGGAGGCTGAAGAGTTCATGCCCACTGGTCCACGGTCGATATCACCACGTGATCCAATAAATCGATTTCGGGCGGCACTTTCTATCTCATTCATGTTCCCTGAACTAAGATATCTCAATATATTATCCGCCATGAACGACAACCAGAGCTTAGCGGGGCCTCCAACCAGATCTCGTCATTGTGACGAAGGTCCTCTCGACAGCAGCATGCTATCGCACGATCCTTATTACGATCTTCTGAGTGGCTATTCGACCTTTGAGGCTAAAGTCCCCAATACAAGCCACCATGCACGTGATGCCAGGAACAACCCTGCGAAATCTCAGCAAGGAGAAGTCAATAATGGAATCGACCTGTTACACTTCCCCAAATTGCACTTGTTCTGCTTCTGCAGTGCATCCACCCTGCTCGCCCGATGTCTGCTTCTCGACTCATTCGACCTCCGATTGGAAGCAAGACATGGCCGACAACACCGATCATCTTGCCACACCTCACATTCCCACTGATCACCTTCTGCTTAAAACTCAAACACACAATATCCAAGTGCTTTTTATCAAAATAACTTCCGTTGCCTTCCCGAGACGCACGCCACTATAGGACTTGACGGTATTTCCTAGGATGCTATCAAGGCTCGTGCCGACGCCCAACTCCCAGTCCGTGCGCGAGATCCCTCACATAAGCGCATCCATTCCCCCCTGAGACTGTACGAATAAGCGAGAACTGTACGAGCGTACTGTACGTACTACGGAGTATGCCTGCATTACATTTGCATCACATCCCTCACCACCCCCGCCATCCATGATCAATGGCATCACTCCGCAGCCCTACCTCCGCAGCAAACAGTAACCTTTCCTCATGGTTCAGGGCCCGAGAAATCAGAAGTCACCGTCGTCACCACCACCACCACCACCACCACCCCTACCCGTTCTCGGCGCCCCTATCCCATCACTGCATCTCCAGAATCTACAGCCCTCTTTTCCCGAGTAAATTACAATCTGCACCCCATGTTAAGACTCCAGTGACTCCACTCACTCCAGATCCCTCTTGATTGTTCAGCGCCAGCGGTGAAGCCCACGTCCATGCCCGGGCCTGCCGATCTCTCTCCACCACACCGAACCACAAGGCTGTCAAAGAAAAATCTCTTCGACCGGCTTACCTCATACGCGAAATACCTCACGTACCACTTCATTTTTAAGTGCATTCTCGCATCTCTAAATGCCGCATTCCTTTACATTCAGCAATCAGTTGGAGAAAACACTACCCTACCACCCATCGTCAGATCGGGTAAAACCCCCCCTCCCAAATCCTTGGAGGCGCGGGATAAATAAGCCCCAAGACCGGGTTGCGACCTGACGGAACTCGTAAGCCGCTAAGCGCCAGGGATGTCACCCACGACGACCGAGCCGAGCCCCGTTCTCCAACCACACTCGTTACGTGATCTAATCAACGGACATCACAATCGCTTGCAAATACACAAATACTTCGTACACAAATACACCGGCGAGAGATTCAAGGCTCACACCTCCCTACTCTCCACTCTCTCCAGCGGCTTGCATATCAGATTATGTACCACCGCGGCACGCCCGCCGACGCCGACCTACGCAGAGACAAACAGACGGTACATACCGTACTTCGCTTCCACACTGTGAAACTTAAACCACGGTAAGGAGAAGAGACAGACTGATAGTGAGATAAGTACCGTATCTCTCTGGGTCTCTGAGATGGTGGATCTCCGATTCTCCGTCTCCTTGCTTGCCAAATGATAAGCAACTTGCGGTTCGTTTCCTAGGAATCGGTGATTCACAGCTTCAATCCGGGGAAGTGATAAGAGCCCGAAATGGCACACGGGCAGCGTGTGGCGTTGACAAGTCTGGAGGAGGGGGGCACTCGACTCGAGAACGTGCCCGGATATGGTCACACGGATTCAATAACCTCAACCACACCATCGGGTCACCCGGCGAAGTTGTGGTTGCGTTACACAAGTCCTTGCGCGAGAATTGCAAATTCGAATCAGTTGCCGTGATAATAATCGATAGACTATTGCGTGCGAACAGATTTCGCCCTGTCCCAAGGGATCAACGGCACACTTTCCTAGTTCCGAAATCCTTTCCGTGCAGTGTGCATATGCGATAAATCTTTGCCATAGTTACATCCTGCCGATCGGTATCTGCGCTGTACATACCTCCATGCTCTGTGCTGTAGAGCAAAGAGACGGGACAAATCCCAATCATCTGACGATGAGTTGCCACCGCTGGCCTCAACTCGAAGATCGGCGCAAGGCCCACGTTCCAGTCTTGCCCATTTTTGCAAACACCAAGCACCCGCTTCCTCCTCATTTCATCAACACACAAGGTCCGTATCCATGAATGATTGGGAAATGGCCATGCACAACTCCCTTCTGAATTCCCGTCGTAATCACAAACCCCATTAAGTGCTAACTCCACTGCCTGCAAATGATCGTGCCCACGTTCACGGCTCTTCGTACGCCCCACGTGCTCCAGGCAACCTGCCATCCACGACAACAGCAAAGTTGAGTCGAGGCTGTGCCCGTGGTCCTTGGCCTATGCTGGTAGCGGGTTACCTTGGAGGGAGGCTGAGAGGAAAACATGGTACTGAAACAAGGTACCTTGTGTTTCCATCCCGCGTTCGTCGGGGTGAGCGATAGCCAGCTAAGTAGCGTGTAGGAAGTGAAGCACCACGAGGGGAGGTAGATAGTTTCGAGTAAACAATATGCATAAGATAGATTTCCTGGCAATATACAACGATATAAAATGCAATCGATTAGATAGATGAGTAAAATATCCCATATCGGATAAGCGAGCATGAAACATGGGTCAAAGCCAGGCTGTCAAAGCAAGCTACCTCCCTCCAAAAAAAAATGCAGGACAAGAATCCTCGCAGCCGTGTGAACAGGGAAATGTCTTCGACGAAAGCCACCGGGTTCTCCCTCTCTAGCCAGCCAGCCACCTTTATGTATAATGCAGAGATAGTGATGAAAAGGAGAATATGTTTGTCCTTCCCCTTTTCCAGGTTGTGTATCCACCCACCCATCCACCTGCCCCGGAGGCATCCCTATGAAACCACAAATAGTAGTTGTAAATACAAGATATGAATGACAGCGAGAAAAGGAGGAAGAAAAGTACAAGTAAAGAAATGCGAAAAGATAGGGAGAATTGTAAAATGGCAAAGCAGATGATGAAAAAAGATAGGAGAAGCTCCTCCACCGCGAAATGCCTCGACGTGATCCGATCCCTAAAAGCCGTAGCCCCTCCCACAAAATGCCAGTCCCATCTATATACCCTGTCGGTTTCTCACCTCTGTATGTCGTCGTAATAGTAATACACCGGCCGCAATCTTCCAACCCAGTTCTGAGGGGAACAAGATGCGTGCGTTCATGTCGTATCATGTTGTCCACAACTCCGTAGATCGTCTATCATCATCTTTCGTAAATGGAACACTTTGTGCACCCCAGAGCATCTCGCTCCCGGTGCCGCCAGCATCAGCAAATCCTGTCCCCGAACGCAAGGCTGGCTCCCCGATCATGGTCATCAAACCCATCGGAAGGTGCATCGTCGTAACCCGTACTGACTGAACTCGGGCCCCCACTGCCACTCCGGCCCGAGTGGCTCTCATCATCAGCATCGAAGACGTCGTAACGAGAGTCGTCACCACGGCCTGATAGTTGTGGGCCAACCATGCCATTGTTCATGACGAGTCTGCCTCGACCGAGGCTAGTATTGGGTGAAGTCAAGGCCATAGGGCTATCCCCTATCTTTTGTTCCTTTCCACGGCCCTTGATGCCCTTGTTGCTGTTCTTGTACAAGTTTGCAAAGTACTCCCACAGCTCCTTATCCTTAGAGCGGATGCTGTCGCCATCCGTGGAGGCAAACTTGGCAGTGAGTGTGCGAATGGTGGCAACGTGAAATTTGTTTTGGTGTGACTGTAGGGGTATGTGTGAGCTTGAAACTTCCTAGGAGCTTCTCCTTGACGTTCTTGAAAAGGGTTTGGGGCTGAAGCTGGCTAGGTTGTGGGGGATACAACTCGGTGCAAAACAAACAAGGTTCAGAAACTGCAAGTTTCATGAAGCATGGAGCATTCCAGAAAGACATGATAGAAATAGAACGTACCTTGAGGTTACCGAGCTGCGTGAATTGCCTCCCACAGCGGTCCAGGCGGCAAAGATATGGCTTTGCTTCCTGATGGACACCTCTGTGAGCGCGGAGGTTTCCTCGCTGAGCAAACCTCCTACCGCACTGGTTGCATGGGTAGGGTCTCTCTCCAGTGTGCCTTCGTCCGTGTGTCTAGGAGATGTGGTTAGCCATGTTGGCATTAAGTTACAGTGATAATGGATACCTTCAAGTTTCCGAGTTGTGAGAAACTTCGACCGCAACCAGGTTCCTCGCAAGACTAACCGCCATGTCAGTATTCCCTCTTTTGTCAGGAGTCAGAGCGACTCACATATGGCTTGGCGCCCGTGTGCATCCTCTCGTGGATATTCAAGTGTGTCTTTTGGGAGAAGCTCTTGGAACAAGTCTCGATCATACAGGTAAACTGCTTCTTTCTATGCTTTGATGATGTGGTAGTTTCTTCCTGGGCATCCTCATGCGTGAGCTTGAGCGTACTCGTAGAATCATGACTTTTCTGAGAGCTTGGATGTGGGTGAGGGGTAAGAGAAACACCTACCACAGTTCTGCTCTGTTTGATAGTTGGAGTCTGTGGTAGCGTGCCTTTCGATTTGGCTTGTATGGCTTTCATGAGTGTGTCAACTTCTGTTCCAAAGTCGATTTCGCCAGCGCCACGAACCGGTTCCGCGACGCCGATGGTTTTGGTGATTGGCGAAGAGAATGTGGGCGATAATGACCCGGCTCCAGGTAGCGTAACCCAGTTTGATTCTAGCTTGATTCGGGGATGCTTCTCGTGGTGTTCTTCAATAAAGCCCGGACGAGTGATTCGAGGGGAGTGGTTTTGGGTTTTCTCGTTCTGGGATTGAACTATCGGTGGTAAAGGCCTCTTCTGCTGTATGTATTTCGCGTTAAAATTCGATACCTGACTCGCAGAATTGCTTCCAGGAAATGGACTAAAGCCAAAGGGATTTTGTAGCTGGATATGCTGTTGTGACCCTATCATGCTATTTGGAGGAGGGCCACTATATGAGTGGTTCGGCATGTATTGAGGTGCCATGACTGCGCGTGTCATGGCGGCCGAAGTCGTCGCCTGCGAGTCGATCAGCCCAGAGATGTCCATTGGGTAGAGGGTTTCGATCGGTTGATGAGGATAATGCTCTGACCAAGGTCCCCAGGCCTGGCCTAGTGCTTGCGCTGTAACTGCCAGCGTGCCGGTATTGTCTTGCCTGGACGCAAGATTGCAGTCTATTGACGAGTAGTAAATTTTGGCTGTTGAAGATTGATATCGAAGGGCAAAGATGTGTTTGACGAAGAGCTATTCTCAAGTACAAGTCACGGATCAAGACTGTCAAGAGTAAGGCGCAAGAAGGGTTCGGGGCTGATGAAGACTGTAATGGCTGTTAAGCCGAATGTAGAATGATGCGTAATCGTTGGAATGGCTGTACTTCTTGTGAGGGATTCGATTTCGCCCGATGTGCAGCTAGGATGTAGAAATGGAGGGGATTTCCAATCGTTCGGTATTTCAACCCGAGATACCGCAGGAGGGAGGTTACAAGAGTATTCATATACAGAATGAGTCTCGAGCCCCCACCCGAGTGGAAGTAACAATTACCGTGGAGTCGAGTGATACAGTGGCTACATCCCACGTTGGCGAAATCTGAGACTGGACCAATAGATAGCATTTAGCCAGGAGTAGGTAGTGAAACCACAAGCAGGGCTTTTAGGAAGCCGTAATATCCTCATAGTTTTACTGATTGACGAAGACCAGAGCATACGAAGTTGTGAGTTCAAAGACTGTCGACCTCGACGTGAGGTGCCAGTTCTTTCCAGAGGCGACAAGGGTGTAATGGCCGGGGTATGTCACGGCCGCATCGACTCAAGAACTCAAGAAACAGAGTTGATGATGACTAGGCCGGTTCCGGTGGGACGTGGCATCTCTCGGGGTCATATCCATGGAGGGCTTCTTTAGACAGAGTCCTAGATGTCACTTTGCTCAATCGAAACCCAAGGTCTACGTCGTACTCCAGGTGGAGGATTGGCTGAAGTGGCCTGGCATCGATCGAACCTGCTTCCTGGTTCACTGCACAGCAGGGGCGGAACCGCCTCCTGACGGGACTAGTTGGGAGGGATTGAGGACGAACAGGAGGTCATGGTCGGGGTGGAAAGGTAGAAAGGCTGTGAGGGTGGGAGAGGAGCACGCCCGAGTCCTCCCCCCTCAAAGGCCTCGCCTCGCTCTTCCTCGATGATGTGGACCCTACCTGGGCACCACCGCAGTGTTCAAATGAAGCTTGCGTAGAGCGTGGGGGTAGGGACCATGTACTTCGTAATCCGTAGGAATGAGTTGCAATTGTCGAGAAATCTCTTGAGCTTTCTCCCGGATGTCCTATTGTATATCCCTCATGTACGAAGGGTCCTTGTGCCAACTGACGCCAACCGACACGGGGGGGCTCGAATTTGCAGCCGGAGGTGGCAAACAACGAGCGAATATCGACTGGAGCACTTCGTCGCCGTGGGTGTAGCCCGCTCAAGGCCCAACTACTCGTCGTCCAATGATGAGAGGCGGCCAGGGCCATTTGATGAATTGAAAGGATCCGCCCACGACCGGCTCGTTCCCGCGCAACGCGTCTGACAAAATATACTAAATATCTCAAGGATGACTTTTCCACCTCGAGTCCCCGACTTGGCATCAATCTGAGTTCTCAATCTATTTAGTATGGCTGTAGCTGAAAATCTCCTGGCGACATGCTTAACATGTTCTCACAATACATTGACTCCCTCCCTGAACGACCAATACTTCGGATGATCTTGTGGGGAGAAAATTCGAGTCCTGCGCATACGAAGTCGCAACTGTGATGGGCACGGACCGCAAGAAATTTCCGTGTACGAAGTATACTCCGTAATTCTGCAGTATCTAGGCGAATTGATAGGCTGCATTTATGGATCCTCAACCCCTTGTAGAATGCAAAGGATTTGTGGTGTGTGAGTGGTCGTGGACCCAACGAATAGATTCAAGGAGTCGCCGAAAGCTGTCGTGTCACTCGTGTGTTCAGGAAAATCCGAGAACGGGTTTGCCACAAAATTCAGCTGCCACTCTAGACGGCCAAGGGCTGTGGTCGTACGCAAAAAGGCCGTAGACAATAATGCACGCCGACCGCTATCGCATTGGAGGAGACGTTTGGTAACACGCTCTCTCTTAGGGAGGTCAACGGGCAATATCAGCCATGGCTTGCGGCTTATCCCATAGAGCTGGTTCGGTGCCCGCTGCCACCCTGTTGGGCCAGCAAATCGTCCCTTGTGCAACATCCGTAAGATCTACAAGGGACAGAGCAATATTCAGATGTGATCTATCTGGAATTCCCGAGCGATCGATCTATGGGACACTTGAGCTTGGTCGCAAGCCCTTCACGATCGAGCTGGGCCTCCGCCGAGGACCCTAGATTCGCCTTCCAGGGTTTGAACTTTGACGCCAATGGTGCCTGGAGCCTTAGATGATATCTGCTTTTGAACCCAGGGCTCTGAGTGAAAACCGATCCCCATGCTAGCACAACATCGATGTTCCAGCGAACATCTCGCAGGCGGCAGGTGTGCCATATGATGTTGACAGTCGGGGGGGACCTGGGATTCTAGCAAGGCGTGATTCAGCGACGGGTGGTGAATTCTATTGATGGTTCCACAGGCCCACGAGGTCAATATTCTGCAGGTGGCGGCTCTCTTCAGGACGAAATGCTTCAGGAGAGCAAGGGAAAATCAGTGGTCGGACGTTGTTGTTACAGGAGAGCGCCAAAACTGGTAGAAAACCCCCTAGTTCCAAGAGAAAGACCAAAATTCTATGGTTATTATTAGAAATTGGGATTAAAGCAGAGGGAGAAACTCAAAAACACCTGGGCAGTGCAACGTACCGTGCTACCAGTATGGTAAGAAAGAACTCGCAGAGCCATCCAGGGAACAGGTCACCTTGTTCTGCCACTTATGGTCTCGGTCTCTACAGTAAGTTGTCACGTCCATCGTGATGCATCATCCATGCCATGATGCCAGCCAGAGAACGATATCTGCAAGACCCGGTTGATAGTACGTACATCCGGGACTTGGGTTGATGCAGTGTCGGGTGCAAGAGAATGAGGCGCGACCAATGAATTCAATGCACCAAGCGACTTGAAGCAAGAGATCAGCTCTCAGAACGAGGCAACGGCATGACTACTTGCGATGCAAGTTACACGCAATGGAAAAGAAAAAGACCAAAAGGAACCAAGAAGCCGATCACCTTAGCTGGACGAAAAAGTAGAATGGAGTAGAAGGGAGAGCACGACAGAGTCACAGAGTAGACGGCAGAGCAGACGGAGTCGAAGGAGGATGAGGTTCCCGGCAAAACCTGACGCGTTAAGCGGGACGCCATGGGACGCGTTTCCGGATTACATAATCCGTTTCACTCCATCGACATCAACCTCCACGCTCCAACCTCACAACCTCACAACCTCACAACCTCACACAAGACAATGCCTCTCCCACACTTCAATTGACTGTTCAGAAGACTGCGATGGGCCAATCCATATCATGCGGAGTCCGCGAATGGGCATGGGAATCTTATCAAGACAAGGGCCGGCCGCGGAGAAGCATCCATCATCCATTCCCAGCTCGGACTGCAACAACTTGATGCCACCGTGGTCCCTGTGGCGGGAGAGATCATGACAATCTTGCAACCTCCTCTCATGCTCTGATCTACAGTAGCAAGCTCTGGTCGAGCATGCTCCCGGAGTTGAGACTTCTAAACGGCTGAGGTTGCAATACGATACCTGGATCCTTCGAAATGACTCTGGTGGGCCCGATATCAGCGCGGACGCGGAGCACTACCTTCGTAGTAACTTCGTAAGACAAGACACACATCGCGCCGACCGTCTTGTATGGGGTCGCTTGTATGAGGATTTTGGCAGGTGTTGGAGTACGAAGTAAGACCGTCCCAGGAGCGCCGATATAGCTCGGGCTTCCAAGGCAGGTGATAGTTGTATATCTTCTTATCCGCCATGCACTCGCTATATTCGCCAATTCACACAGGATCAAGAAATCCTTTCCCTTACAGGGCAGTACCTGTTCGACGGCCAAGGAGTATCAAATGAGTGCGCGCCGGGCTGGGTACGGATAGAAACTAAGACACACCATGTCCCCGCCTCCGCCTCCTTGGGTCGGTCCCCTTCCGCCAAATTCCCAACCTTTCAAAGATCCTAGCCCTGGCTTTGAGAAACTCCCACACAACGAATCAAAACAATCAATCTCATCCCAACTTTGGTCTCCTCCCTGGGGCAAAGAGTCAGATCCAGATCCCGCCCTTCCTGTGCCAAGCCTTGAATCTTCCCTTTGGACCCAATCACATCCTCAACCTGCATGCTTCCTGCACCTTCATCTTGTCAAGGGTGTGCAGGATCGCGCGTCCGCCACGGACCGAGATCGAGGCCAGCAAGAGAAATCAAGTGAGTGTAATGCATCTGGTGCAAAAGAGCATCAGAAGAAGAATACTATCTAATAATCGTTATTGTATTTAGCCTTTCATTGTACAACTTTGTGCCTCGACGAGGTCGAATGAAGCACGGCAAACAAACTCAAGAGTCCTACGAACCCCATAGAGGCTAAGAGACATACCATCAGTCGACAAGTATCTGTAGTGGCGCTATCGATTACAATGTATCGGTAAGGTACACAAGCAATTAGGGTCAGAGCTCCATCATTGGGTTTTTGATGGCCAAGATCAAGCTAACATCCCATACGAGCATTTGCTTGTCGCACACGCCTTTCTTACATAATTGTTAATGATAGTGATGAGGTACTTCGCTTAAGCCGAAACTTCTGTTGTCCTGAAGCTATCAGGAGCATCTGAATCGCCATTTTCGTCTTTGAAGCCTACCCATACTTCGCGCATCGAACTAGACAAGCACAATTCTACGATAAGGGTTGTGGTGTTGAAAGATCCCACGGAGTTACCAATCTCCTAGCGGAAAATGCTACCTTTTCGGATATTTACCAGCGAGGAATTTCCATCCAACCTGGGGAAAGCCTTCGCACGTGCCTGTAGGGGGTCCCGCACGTGGGCTATATTTGGAGCCTATAATTTTCCTTGGGGTTTCGAACAAGCCGAGAGAAATACTGGGGTTGCTCAATGAGGGATAAATAAACGACATCCGACGTGGGGGCTGATAGGTGCGTAGTTGGGGGTGCAGGGGTGGTTTCGAAGCTGACGACCACTTGCAATCCTCCCGAGTCTTTTTGAAAACGTTGACGAAGGGAAGAGATTCCTCTCGTAGACAACCTTCTGTAAGAATAGCAAGTGCTCACCGAGGTCTCGGTTCTCTTGCAAGGTTTCAAGATGTTGCTTACTGACACTTCATGTATTCTTTTTTCACTCTTCCAAATTGCGAGCTCAATTCAATTTAGAAGTGAGCATGAGACATTGCATTTGTCATTTGTCATTTGGTAGGAAACGCTGGTGCCTAGGTCGCACTCTTGAAGTACTTTGACTCAAGCATCCAACAGCTTAGTGGCCCTGGTTCTCTGCATAGAAATTTGGTCTCTAGTAGTCCGGTCAATTGCTAGGAGCTTTCGCAGAAAGAGCAGACTACTAGCTACCAAGTGGCGATGGAATGAATGACACAGAATCACAGGTTCCATATTTCCGCTGACCAGCTAACTCCTCAGAAAAACTGGCCTTATTTTACCTGAGCCAAGTTGTACCTGATCTGGGGAATTTGAAGCGAGTCTGTACTTGTGTATAGCTGGTATGAATATTTTCCGAATTTGAGACGCAAGTTTTCCAGAGCTGTCCACGCAACTACAGTCATCACAAATTTTCGTCTTCCTCTCTGCCAAATACCCAATCAACCAACTATCTCCCAGGGCTATTCCACCGACTCACCGCAACTTCCAGAACCACATGATCATCATGACTCGCAACCACAAAATCACATCACCAGTCTCACACAACTTGTGGGGCCCGTCGATCATCCATCTTTAGAGTCTAGATCGGTGATTTACCTTGTGTTCGATGTTTTGTAGAGAATAACGTAGGAGAGTACACCAAGGCACTAGTCTGAGGCTCTAGGCTAACGTCCTACTGATGAGAGGAGAATATAGGTCATTGTAGTGTCCGATTCAGGCATTTCAGATCGCTCTCCTAAAAATCTTAGGAAACCCTAGACGACTAATATACTATCTAGGAGAATCAAAAAGAGGTGATGTACGTAGAGTTCTGACCGAGGCTCCTAAGTTTCATGATAATCCCGCAAAATTGGACAGCGCCGGTCTGGAATTAAGAGCTATTAGAAGAATTAAGTTTGATGGCTGCATTAATAATACTGATTTCAGGTACCAATTCTGAGATTAAGGACTTCGGTAGATGTCACGCACATCGATACGACAATACAAAGAGATTTAGGCGCCGCCACCCCCAAGAACGTTTCCTATCATTCTCATAAGCTTATAGACCATTAGAGGGTTTGAAAACGACGTACCAAGAAGCGAGAATAGGCCCCAGATTGCACCTGACGTCGCCAATTTCGGCGGACAATACCTGAAAGTTAGTAAGCAAACTATCCTTCTTCATGTGAGCCACATCGCGTCAGGTAACTTACGATTCTTGAGCCGTCGTCACATACCCTGCCCAAAACAACCAAGCTGCTAACCATGTAGTGCTTGAGACCAATGCCATGCCGAGGAACAACTTCAACCACTCCTTATCATCCAAAAAATCCGTCCAGTCGTGTTTCTTACCGATTATCATCACCAGGTTTACAATAGCTCCAAATACGAATATCAACGATAAAAGAGCTCCCACATACATCAACCTCGCTCCAGAAGGGATGTCCGCTGTTGGATTATAGTAGCCGTTGGCACGTGCGAAGTTTGCTGTAATTCCCATGTAATAACATGATATAACGAGCAGAATGACTTCGGCAATTAACGAAGATTTCGCTGCGGACTCCCAGTACCCGTTTACATCCACTTCAGCACCTATCCCGATCAGGAGTCCAAGAATGAGCCAACTCAAACGAGGGCGAGTGGTCCAGAATAGAAAGAGATCCGCGATTGAAAACCCTGTCTCATAGCCTGGTGTGGTCTTGTAAATCGTGGCGATGACAACATTAGAGCCCAGTTGAAGGGTGAGTGGGATAATCCATCCCCAATACCACATTTTGCTCTCTGGATTTCCACATTTCTTAAAACTCCATACTTGGACCACTTTCCGATGGCAAAGGATTGCGCTGAGTATTGCAACGACGCCGTTGACGGCTGCAAATGTTCCTAGCGATCGAGCTACGGAGGGGCAAGAAGAGGTAGAGTCGGATGTGGTGACATACCAGGCCCCTAGCAAGATAAGACAGGTAGTTAGCAATCCGTAACGGTCAAAGCTAGCTGAAGCTCTCGACTACGGTGATTAAATCGGTATGATATTGGACAGACAGAAAGAGAGGTAGTTGGCAGAGTACTGCTTATTCTTACATGGTATGTAGCCAGACTGGGAGGGAACGAAAATTACTGGTTTTGGCGTAGGTCGCGGAATCGGGGTTGTGCTATCGACTGCAGGTCTCGGGGGCGGTGGAGTAGGGGATGGCGGAGATGGCTCAGGAGGAGTAGGTGAGGGTGGAGATGGCTCAGGAGGTGTAGGCGATGGTGGAGATGGCTCAGGAGGAGTAGGTGAGGGTGGAGATGGCTCAGGGGGTGTAGGCGATGGCGATGGTAATGGACCAGATTTCGGAGCACATCGAGGATAGTTGAGTGTGTCGAAATAACAATTCGAATCAGGAGGACAGCAGAAGCCGATGCTTCCCGAACATGGAAGATAACCTGGCGTGGTACATGGCTACAACAAAAACAAAGTCAGCCACAAACACAAATGGATACAGTCTCCACGAGAGAGAACTAGCAAACCTACGTTACTATTCGGAGCACCGCAGTCGTTGCTAGAGGCACCGATAGCGACACAGCACGGATTACTGAGTGTGCCACCAGTACAGAGATATCCGGAAGCACAGCAATTCCTCCCACAGCAAGAATCACCATAGGAACAACAATTCCCACCGGGACAGAGGAGAGTCAATATTGGACAGCCTTGTCTGCGAAACAAGCTCCAGCCAAGTTGCTGGGCAATTCCAGGAATGGTGGAAAGGTCTTCGAAAGGCTCGGCTAGCATATGATATACATTCGATTCTTCAATGAACGGCACGGCTGCCACAATGGCTGGGAAGACCGCAGCGAAGTAATTGTGCATCATGAAGCCTTCCGAGAGGGACACGATCGAACATCCAGCGGGCTCGAAAGAGTCGCGACAAGCCTCGCGCTTATGAGCTCCCCGTGGAGTCTATCCGTACGAGTATCAATCGAATCGTCCATTGCCCTTATCTCAGCCTCAAGCCAGACGGGACCCTGTGACCCTAGAGAACACCCCGCCGAACCAATGCGTGTAGGATCGCAGCAGACCATCCTGAATAGGGGTGGCGATCAGTTCCAAAGAAAGGGGCCAGGCGGGATCAACATCTACTTACTTATCAGTAGCCAAACCTCACAATATCGATACAACATCGACATGATTGGTCTCCGGCCAACCCTCTACCGGCATAAGGGTTGCATTCTGCCGCTCGAATTATCTGATTGTAGCTGCACAATTATTACAATGCTTATTTTAAGCCTCAATCTCGCCAGATTCAGCTGAATGGAGGAGCAGGACTACTCGAGTCGGGGGGTGGCGGCTGCCAAGACAATCCCGTAACCTTACTATGAACGTTATTGCCCGCTAACTTAAAATAAGTATTGAGCTATATCGTCGCCTCGTGACCTACAACTCTTGTACTCATACCCTGCTATTGCCCGCTAACTCAAAATAAGCATTGAGCTATATCGTCGCCTCGTGACCTACAACTCATGTACCCTAGTATCAGGCCCTGAGAGTGACAAGGTACAAAATTAGTGATGGTGGAAAGAACCAACGTCGAAGAGTGACTAAGGTTAGGGCCCGCTTGGTTCACTCGAATACTCCAGTATCTATAGCCAGTATTTAAATACTGGTATATGCGCCAACCAAACGCTTCGCTGGTATTGAAATACTAGCTTTGAGGTAAAATCTCAAATCCCAGCACTTCAATACTAGTATCTATTGATTACTTAAACGAAAATCTTTTCGCATTTGACACTTACCTTCATACAACAACACCATGGATTTCGACGACACCCTACCAGCTTTGCACTACCAGCGATCAACGCTCTTGTAGTTGCAGAGCATTAGAAGGAAACCCAATGCGATGAACTCGAGAAAAGGACCCAGGCGTGGCAAGGCCATGATACGACCTAGAACCTCCTACACGCTAGCCATGGCGTGCGAAGCCAGGAGCCATTGCGTATGCATCAGGAGGCATTTAAGAAGCCGATCGATTACATGGAAGCTAGTACAAATTGGTGTGGTTCGAGAAGCACTTCGCTAGAGGAAGGTGTATATATTTTTGTATACCGTGCCATAAAACCAGGCCATTTAAATATATTATCGCTAAGCACCATCGATACACTCTCTTTGTAGCTCCATCAACGACTATTCTATTTCCTCCCCATTCCATACTCGGGGATGAAACGCGGACGAGGCGGCGGCGCCTCTTTTGCCTTTGCGGTGGGCGTGCTAGCAGTGCGCTTTAGGGGCATATTAGATGGACAGTACACGGAAACAATAGTAGGCGAATATACACTCCGTATCACTACCACGGTTGTTGCGACAAAAGTATCAGGCACGGAATTCATATGGTATGCGAGATTGCGGAGTTTGGCGCGAAAAGGTTATTCCATTTCCGAGGTCTCGTGATAAATAACCTGACTGACATTTCGTTGAGAATCGAGATGTCAAGTTGAGCGCGAGCGGAGGGTCATTCAAGTGGATGATTGTATGACTGATAAGTTGTAGAGTTGACGCCACCTAAAGTGGTTAAAAACCACTTTAGCGTATTAGCTAATCCATTAGGCCCTTATTAGTCCTGCAATTCCCATAGCCCCTGATTGGGTAGAACCCCGCCCCCCCTCCTCCCCCTCCTTCTACTCTCTCCTCTTATTTTGGTCGCACTCTACGCTTCCTTGTGAATAGCAGAACGAATACGGGTGATAATACTCAGCCATGGACCATTGTCTAATCATGAAACCCCTCCTCACCCTTGCTGGATTTAACATCGCCCTGTCTTCCACAGCTTTTCGAAGACCCTTAATGTGTACCTAAAACGACCTGCGAGAAGTGATCATTAAAAAGTGGTTGTGGACCTTACATTGATCAAACTCGCCACAGTATACAATGTGAGAAGAGCTTTCTTCAGTGTGTCACCAAGTGTGAATAATAGATATAGAACATTTTTGAATGCTTTTTGAATTTTTTTCTATCCTTCTAGGGGATATCTAAGTGATGGGTATCAGCCCAACCATTCGCCAGTATTCCTGAACTGTTCCCCTCGGAACTCATATATGCATGCATACCCTTTCGCTCCATGCATAGGAGCCAATTTTCTATAATCAACAGGAAGGTCCCCAGTACCACTCTACTCCATGTCGTAAAATGTCGACATCCTATCCGCTAACCTCGGGATCCCAAAATACGAATTACGCCGAATATCCTATGCAACATGCTCCCAAACCCGCTCCTCCAATATGCAAGAAAATTTCTATGAAAGACTGAAACGAGGGCCAAGTCTATACAGAGTTGTAGAGTCCATTTACATGGCGGCATAAGCCATGCCGGCGGCCAGTGCGGCCATGGCACCAAAGCCAACAGGCGCAGGCGTCTGAGCAGCCAAATTCTTGGTCGCAGTTTCACCGAGACCCAGGGTGACAGTACCAGAGATCTGAGCATCGTTGACACCCGCCGAGGCCGAGACTGCGTTTGCTACGAACGTCGCTGATGGAAGGGATTTCGTACCGCTGGTGATCTCGAGAATGTTGTTGGTCGTGGCATTGAAAGTAGTTTGCGCTATTCCAATTTGATTATTGGCGAGGTCGTAAACGATGTAGGCGGATCGAATAAAGGTATCGCCCAAAACAGCGGTCCCGGATCCAGCTGGGGCGATGCCAAAAACGCAAGCACGTCTTCCGTCGGAAAATGTCAGGGGCCGACCATTGGCAGAAGTAACCATAATCACAAGCTCATCCATTCCAACCCTGATTGTAGGGCTCGAGAAAGTGAAATCCAACGTCACGGAGGTGTCCGCCGCCAATGAGCAAGGAACATATGCAGTTCCCTCACTAGAGTCGTATTGAGCGCCTACTTGCTCATAAATTGCCTCTGTCATGGAATCTGGTAGGTAGGTGAGAGAACTACCGGTGTCGAGTAGAACAGCTTGTGCTTGGTTCTTTGCGATGACGGTCGATCCAAGGTTGACTCCAGTGAGAGTGATAAGGAATTCGGCAAACACGCCCGACGTCGATTGGATAGGCAGAATAGCAAGATCGCCTTCGAATTGGTCGGTATCCACGCCACCAAACAAGATACTTCCAGCACTGGCGTCAAGATCGTTCAGCCATATGCTATATGCGTTTGAATTGATGACTCCGTCGGCGACGAGTTGCGATGGCAAATTCCTGTATGGTGACTTTCCAGCTCTTCCAACCTGGACCTCATTGACCTCATATCCGATGCCCAGAATTCCTTCATTTGACGTACTCTGGTATCCAACTCCAAATTGCAGCTTTCTTACACTTGTCGTTCCAATAGTCAGAGTATCCGAGACGTAATCACCAGACGCCCCCGACCCATCCACGTATGATATACTAAAATAGCTTCCGACATACGAATAGGTCGACGAAGAATTGGCGTCGTATGATCCCCCTACTGAGCATGGCGATCCATTTGATTCGCATAACTTGGAGTTCGGGGTGTTCACCCAAAGATCACTGCTTCCCGTGTCGATGTGTAACCGTTGCGTTTGTGCTGGTGTTCCGAGAGTTGCGTTCGCGAAATACAATGTCAACTAGGGAAGTCAGTACGTACATTCAAGATACAAAGTGCCACGGTATTTACCTCGTTGTCTAGGATTGCCTGCGCTGTGTTTGCTCTCTTTCTCAACTGGTCCCTCTTCACTGGGTTCGCCACCGATATCCGTTCAACTGGGAATCCAACTACTCGTGCCGGCCCATCCTCTCTCTTCCAGAATGACAATCCTTCTACGCATGCCGACAACAAGCTTGCAGTGATAGCAAATGTCCATAGACCCTTCATATTTCCGCAGTCAAGGACCCAGTGTCCAAACAGGCACAAAGTGGACTTAAGCCACACTCGAGATGGAATATCAGGTGTATGATAAAGCTTTGATGATCTGATGACGCGGCAGTGAACTGGTTCGTCAGGACTCAGCTACTCTGATATTGTGGGAATCTAAGTCGAACAACTAATTCGATTTCTCGGAACGAGGCTTGACGTCAAGACGACCGGGTTTGTTCGACGAAATCTGAGATGGCTAAGACGCTGTAGGACGTAGGTTGTTGCGTGAAATTGTACGACAGAGGGTTTCCTTTCTCTCCTCTCCTGTTCCAACCAACAAGTTATCGCGATCAGGCTTGGGACGGGGAAAAGTGAAAGTTGTGATTCCAGGTCCTCGGGTGCAGTTCGGTACCGGTACACTGCTTCTGACAGGTTGAGTGAGTAACGTTGGTTGGATAGCAGACGAAGCAGAGTAATATCAGGTTCGAGGATCCAAGGTTGGATGGGTGTGAGGGAGGATGGGATCAAAACGAAAGAAAGGACGAAAGAAAGGAATTCTCCATTCGGATCAGTCAACGCCAAGAATAGTGTGAACAGAAGAGAAGTCGGTACGGGGCAAATATACGGGAGACCAAGTCTTTGTTTGGCTTGGAAACGGCAGGGGACTGGACGAGGACTAGAGTCACTAGACGTCGTGGACGAGGAGGGAGTCCGCAAAATGACGCGGCCTCGCACTTCGTCCGGACTCGAGTCGAGAATCGGGGAAAGCAACGTCCACTTTCGCTCCGACTACGGGATTAATCGATGGATCGACGAATCTCCTCAGAATGGCTCAGATGTCGTGTGGTGGTGGAGCAGACTCTCTGGTGGAGATCATGGACTCTACGGAGAGTCTAGAATGATGCAATCTGAGTGGTCCTACCAATCTGGGGTTTGAATTGTCGCAAGAAGAAGCAAGGAGACGGGTCCGGAGGATATGACTGGAGTGCTGACGCTCGACCTTTCTCTCGGACGATCATACAAGACCTTGAGGCTGAGCCTGGCTGAATCCTGATGCACAAAAGCGTCTGCTCAGGCGAACCGAGGGTCCTCGAAACGCGAACTGAGAAGGCTGACACACGTGAGACACGCAAAGAAGAAGAGACTATGAGCCTCGCATTTGGTCGCATTTGCGTCTCCGGTACGGGCGTACAGACGTATTGGACGTGGAGTATAACTGAATCCAAGATCCTCATAGCATGACACCGACGACAGTGCTTTCAGGCAGATCAGCAGCGGTGGCTTTGATGCAAATGCCGTTGTCGTCATAGCTATCGTCATCGTCATCGTCTTCATCATCATCCTCGTCGTCGGGTGGGTGCTTTGTCGGGAGCAGTACTTCGAAGCACGGAAGGCCACCCGTTAGGCGCAATCGATTATGATCGGATCATCGAGCAGGAAACGGAACCAGGGAGACCGCTCGCAGTCCCGAGGAATCAAAAGATGATCTCAACTTGGCTATGTTCCGGTGGAGATTTGCGATGTGGCTGCGGCGATGAGAGTGGCAAGTGAGAGTCAGAGGCGCGGAGCCAAGGATATTTCGGATATTTCGGATATGGACTCTGGAGTTCACCATATTAATTTCGTCTTTGGCTCTTCCGGCCAACCTTACCCGTTACTCGGTTAACCACAAAATGTCTCGTCTCGTTTGTTCGATGTTGATTGATTTATCCCTTATCGAATTTCTGAGCCTCATCATCTCATTGGCATCTGCATCTGCATACTGTACATCGGCACACCATCCACCCTTTTCCAAGCAACCGTCGTTTCTCCCTTTGACCATGCGCCCAATGTCAATATGAGCGTGTCATCATTGGAAATCCCTTGGCCGCTCTTCTCTGGACCACAATCACCTTTCAGTGACAAATCGCCGCCTTGGTTTTTCTTGTCCCTCCATTCCGTCTCTCGGAGAACGCAGCCAGGCAGATTGGGCGTTTGCCAGCCGGCTCGTCTCAAACAAACAACTCTGAGGGTGAGATGTTCAAGTTTCGGACCTTTGCGAGGAAGGAGGAAGTTCGTCGCGGTTTCTCCGTAGTCATCGCGCTCGAGTCGATACATGACTTTATTCCCACTTCCACCTATTCTTGGAGTCAAGAATTCGAAGAGGCCATTTTGCGTGCCACACGAAAACCAATGATCTGCACCCAGGGACGATATATTTAAATGTTGTTTGGCTCTTGCTCTGGCCTGTTTCACAGTTGGATATTTCATCACATGACATCCAATTTCAGTCACATTCATACAACACCATTTATTAGAGGTTATTCGATCTTCAGCTATCATGGTACTCATGAACTGCGACTCAGAACCATTTGTTCCAAGCGAGTTAGGGTCCACCGGGACTCCATAGATTAGAGTGCCACCCAGTTGTCATCTACAAGGTCAACCCGTGAATTTCAACTTCACCTGGCGAGTGTCTAGCTGAAAATCCCACGCGACCAATCCAAACTCATGTCTGAAGGAGGACGACGAAGGAGTGACTCGTGGCAAGCGCCGATGGATATTCAGGCAGCCCATTTAGATTTTCGTACTTATAGTAAGACGGACAAATAGGATTTAATTAAGGCTGCCTAACAAGCGAGTATGCGTGGCTTGACCAGAACGAACATCACCTTTCTTTGAACTTCGAGCCACCTTTACTTGTCGTTTCATGATCATCGACGCGCAGAAATTTGGATCCCTATCCTGACATAGCTTTGCTCTCGACTCGTTTTGCAAGTTGACGCTCATCACTCTGTTGGAGCGCTTCCCCCCCTATCGCACATCCAGGCTAGCTCACAGGATGGACGCCATAGATTGGAACGAGCAAGCGCGATGGTAAGTGTCTCTCTGTCTCGAGCTACAATGGCCCTTTGAGAATGTTGATCAACAATGGCTAATGGTACATGTACCCCTCAGTCCGATATACGCTGTATGTGCTACTTCCCTGCGCGAGCTCCTCATGTCTCCCGAGGAGAATCTAATACAACAGGATATAGTCATTCTTCGGCGCAATGGGCTGCTCGGCTGCCCTCGTCTTCTCAGTAATGGGCGCCGCCTACGGCATTGCAAAATCAGGAGTCGGAGTCTCAGCAGTCAGCGTCCTCCGTCCTGATATGATCATCAAAAGTAACTACACCTCCCCTTCCCCCCCTGCCAACTCTCAATCAAATGACCACAGACATGATGCCCCCCATCCTCGCCGGCATCCTCTCCATCTACGGCCTCGTAATCAGCGTAATCATCACCTCCAGCCTCGCGGAAAAGTCCGCCCTCCACACAAATTTCCTACAACTCGCCGCAGGCCTGTCGTGCGGGCTATCGTGTCTCGCCGCGGGGTTTTGCATTGGGATTGTGGGCGATGCGGGGATCCGGGGGACGGCTCAACAGCCACGGCTTTACGTGGGAATGATGTTGATGTTGATCTTTGCCGAGGTGTTGGGTGAGTGAAGATTTCCTCGTTTTCGGTAGAGTGGGTGGACGGGACGTGGGCTGATCAGATGTAGGGCTTTATGGCATGATCGTTGGGATACTGTTGATCAGTCAGGGTGGTGTCAATGTTACGAAATGTCTCTGAGAAACGGAGCCGTGAGAATCGAGCTGTATCATGTTAACTTCCTCGGAATAGAGCGCCCACCGCCAAGGATGGATAGGATCCCATGGTGAAAACCATGGAGGTATTCCATGTATAAACATAATTTTTTTATTCTTCTCGTTCCTGGCCACGAAAACTCCTCCTTCCTGTGTTCTAGATCGTGCGATTTCACTAGGGTTAATGGAAGGGGGGATCTGGAGTGCATTGGCTAGTATGTTGATTCGCTTCTAGCTAGGGGAACATCACGAGAAAAGAGGGAAACTTAAAGGGGTTCAAAAATCGTGTATTGACCACCCGGAAATGCCTCGATCGCTATGCAATAAGCATATATACATAATCGCCCACATGGTCCCCCATCTTTGACATCACAGAGCCCATTCGCCAGCATTATCACTTGCGACTACAAACGGCTCGTCGATCCTCTTGATGGCGAAATCGCTGCAAAGGATGCTAGGCGCGAGTTAGCGTGTATGTGTAGCTGAAGGGGATCGAATCCAATCGAGGGGGCAAACATACCAAGCACTAGCCACCAGAGCATCTAGCTCCGCAATTGCAGCATCCCTCTTAGCGCCCGTAACCATACCCCTACTGACCTGCATCTGCATTTCCCGGATCCTCTTGCTCTTCCCAACACCACTCTGCTCCATAACCCTTCGTCCCAGACAATCACTATGGAATGCGTGCTGACATGGGAAGACGAAGAACTGCCTGCTCAGCAATGGCAAATTGCAAACATAGCATTTCTCTCCAGGCTCGACGATCGCATAGCGATAGTCTAGAGCGGCAATGTCCATTTTGATGTTGGTTGCTGTTTGGGAGGACTCGTCCATTTCCTTTTTCAGTGCGTCGATGTTGCGGCTATAGTCTTCGAGCGCGGTACAAATCTCCTCTTTGAAGTCGTCTATGACGACGAAGTCTGGGAAGAAGGGGATGAGGTCTTCAATCTTGAGAAGATCGCAGCGTTTGAGAAATTCAATGGCGGTCTTGATGCCATTGGATTGTGAGATGACTTTTTTGGCTACTGCTAGCCAGAGCTTCTTGCGTAATGGAGGGTCGGAGACCGGTCTATCAGCGATAATTGAGGCCAGATCTATTTCGGAGTGCGCTAAAGCCAATTCGACGGCTTGAAGATATAGTCCCATTGTGCTGTATATGTAAACACAAGACTGGACTCGTGAGTGTTGAATGCAAAGACGGAGCGCGAAATCAGCATCATATCTTGGCTCATCGCCTTGTGATTCAAGATATGCCAGCAATGCCGACTCGTCTCTAGATGGGTGTGATGCGTAAATAGAAATTAAGGTATTATGGACAGCGGCATCTGAGGAGTTAAGTTGGTTGATGACATGGAGGAGATAGCGAATGGCTTGGTTCTTCGCCAATGGTCCTTGGAAGTTTCGGTCGTAGGTCAACAGAGCTGGGATGAGGTTGCGAGCTTTGAGATCTGGATGTCTCGTGAGAATGTCAACAAGTTCTGTCGCGACATGCGTTATGAGACCGCTGCTGTACCGGTAGAAGATCTCCGGCTCTGTCTGCTTTTTGAGAACATCTAGGACCTCTTTCCATCGCTCTCTTTGCATCCAATAGGCTAAAACATAATTGTAATCATTGACAGCACTTGCGAAGTAGAGGAGTTCTTCTTCTCGGCCATGGCTGCTGATAATATCGTATGCAGTCTTCCGATCGAGATCTGATTTATGCTTTTTGACGAACTCGTGAAACTCTATCCTGATCGTGTCAAGCTGGTCTTTGGTTTGAGAAGTGTTGAGAGTCTCTGACAGCTCTGCTTTGGTGATTATGGTGTCATCGAGAGAATTTAGTTTTGACATGAATATTTCCACGAGCCAGCTCGCAATCATGATGCGCTGCATGATCGACGACCTTTTGTATGTAGTGGTCTTGGTCAGAAGATACTTCCTCAAAGCATCTTGCTGATCGTTATCCACAAATGTCAAAGCGACTTGCTCGAAAGGCTTGCTGCTTTTCCCATACACACCCGCCGCTTCGATATAAGCGCCCTTGGCGACAAGGTAGTCGCCAGATGCTGTTGCGACAGCATCTTTCTGTGCTGGGTTCCGAGCATATTTCAAAGCAGCATCGAAGTGCTCTGTGGCCAGCATGACTTTCCACACGTCTCGGTCCTCGTCGGTGATAACAATTTCGAATATCTCCTGAGCGGTGAACAACCAAAATGTATTCTTCTGTTGATCTGCAAATAATCCCAAGGCCTGCTGGCCTGGGTCAAGGACAACTTGATCAAATATCACCCTATCATCTAGTCTGTTTACCGCGACTACACGATTGCCTATCAAGTGAAGAATATGCCATTGCGTAAGTGCAATAGAATCGACCGGATCCTGCGTGGCCTTCCTACGGCCATTGGTCCCCTCAGCGAGGGGTAGTTGGGATCTAGGCAACAATTTGGCCTCTCCGAAGAGCTTAGTTCCAAGATCAGGCGTTGCAGGCGAAGTCAGCAATCGACCATAGTAGACACCCTGTGACGATAGCCAGGCAAAGACTCGATCTGGAGTTACACTTTCGAAAGAGTTCAAATCTGGAGGATCTGGCGAAACGACTAGAGAGGATGCTGCTGATGTTGAGACCCGCGAGATTTCATGGACCATAGGCTGTTCTGTTTCAAATAGCTTTGTGAATATCGAAGCTCCTCCTTCATGCGTCACCTTCCCAATCTTGCCAATCAGATGGAGGACCCGGCTTTGTGTGGTGATGATAACTCTTCGAACATCAGGTTTCCCCGGAACAAGATCAACCCATAAACCCGTAATTGGACCATCTGAAAGTTTTTGTAGAGTCTTTAGATATTTGTCCTCCTTTCTGTAGAACTCTGTTGACGTCTCAATATAGCCCTCGTATATGTTTCCATCTGACGCTCCAATGAGAATCTCCCTTGTTGAAGCGGTGGGGAGCGAGGGATTCCATGCTATGGATTCAATTGCGACTCCCCGTAGTCTAGAGAGTGGTCTGGGCTGTCGCGATTGCGTATGAAGGTAGTAATTCTCTCCAAGAGCAGTACAGATGATCAAATGGGAAGCGGTGGGGTCGAGGAACATGCGCCTTATAACCCCAACTTCTGCGGCTCTCTTTGGCAGGTCGATATCTGGGGTATGATTATTACCAAGCTTTGACATGAATCTGGAGCTGCCTACCATCTATATCTGCAGGATTGTCGAGGTCTATCCTAAGTATCCTTCCATTCGCAAGCGCAAGCACCAGGACATTATTCGCAACTTGCGCGGCCACGAAATCGGAGGCTATGGAGAATTGGAGTTGTACCGGCTCGACGTTGAAGATTGGCAACGTGTTGTCGCTCAGGTCTTGTAGATCTCGGCCGGCAACGTAGCCGTTCGACGCGTCGAAAGCCATGTGACTTGTCGAGAGTTACCTCATGGCTTGCTCTTGAAGCGGTGGTGAGGCTGCGATGCGAGGTCAAGGCTACGAGGTTGATGGTTGGGTGCACGGACCACATAGTAAAGTACTTGTATTGAGCTTGGCGGGCAACGTCGATAAACGATCATGGAGGTATTTTCAGCAAGCTATTCTTCTTGATGAGAGTTGTCGAGTACATACCTGAACTTTCCAAGCTCTCGCAATTGGCATCTTCTCAGGATATACTCTGTCTTGTCTATCTTCAAATTAGCTGCCAAGGGCCACCCGAGTGCCTGCTCTTCTCTAGAGCTACGCTCTGTTCACTTGAAAGAAATAGGTCGTGAGAGCCTTATGCAGGAGTCAGAATTTGGTTTCTGGGGTAGGGTAAAGAGAGTATTTCTCAAGAAACATTTAAAAGGGACTGGCCTCTATAAT
>MU251532.1:0-72222 GCA_019669835.1 Amylocarpus encephaloides
GGGTTAGAACAGCTGATTTTACAGTCAGGCTATTGGTGGATCTGCTGTGGCGCTAACCTCGTTTTTACAATCAATACACCCTGTAGAGAGTAGTGGTATAATCTATTATTCCTTATCAAAAACTATTTCTGAAAATAGAATGCCGCTTTACGGTTTTCCGATGCTCAATAATTAGGTCAACGGTTTCCCGGCCCCGGAAAGGACAGGTTCTCGCTTACGCTTATCCTGGCCGCACGTGTATTTACACTCGCTCGTAAATCCGTATTTAGGCGCAGGCGGCTGCCTAGTTAATACAGAGGACGCCGAGTACGCTGAAACCTTGGCGCCGGCCTCATTTCCCGTCAGGTGTGACGGTTCTGACCGCCCCAAGGCACAGGATCGCCACAACTCTGTGTGTGCTACACATCAAGTGCTATGATTGAGCTTTGCTGGGTCTCTCCTGTGCTGACAGCTGCTTTGTGATAGTAAAGCTAACTTTGACTGCACCGATTAATTGACGAAAAGTTGCTTTTGCAAACGTGGTCATTCATGCGAATAGACCCACACGTGGATTAGCCTTGAGAAATCTTCAGCTCGCTTATCTACGGTCCTTCATTCGTTATAACAGTTCAAGGTCTTCTAGTAATCATCACCTGAGCCTATGATCTTGGTACTGCACGTGATCTACCCGTCATCTTTTGACACTAGAGTTGCCTAACATCTGTTGTGGTGTCACGATCACAAGATTGCACCAAGGTTCTAATGGCGGAGTGCTATCGGCGGGCAAAGCTATTAAATTAGAAAGTGCCTAAGAAGACTACCGAAGCAAAACAGTTTCTAGTTTCACATTTGGATCAAGAATGTGAAGCCTTGAGTCTCGTTTTTGTCGCGAGGCTATAAATGTACGCCGGGAGTCCTGCCTCACGCCCTTTAAGATCACTCATCCAGTCTCTCCCGAGGTTTTGGACTCTCCCATCACAATTCTGTGTCTCTTTCAAAACATTCCACTCCGCAACTTTTGGACGACGCATCCCTATCACAACCATGGGCGCCTCCCCCCCTTCCACCCCGCCACCAAGGGCCCTAAAAGACGACGAGCGGAGATTCAAAACTATTACCTTGCCCTGTGAGTGGTTGGAGGATTATCGCCCAGGTGGTTATCATCCTGTCCTTCTCGGCGACGTCTTCAACAATGGCCAGTATAAGGTCATCCGGAAGCTTGGCGAGGGCTCTTACTCAACGGTTTGGCTAGCCCGTGACCTGAGGTAAGTTCATCTTCTATGTCGTCTGTCCGCGACAATACAGGTTATAGTTGCTTATTTCCTTTAAGAAACAGTAGATATGTCGCCTTAAAGATTCTTGTCTCTGAAATCTCAGAATCGACAACCGAGCTACGAATTTTGCGCTATATCACTGAAGTTACACCAGCAGAAGGGGCCCGGTATATCACGCAGCTACTAGACGAGTTCGAGCACCATGGTCCTAATGGTATCCACAAGTGCGTAGTATTAGAGCCTATGGGCCCAAGTGTAAACACTTTGGTCGAGGAGCTGCCCCAGTTTAAACATCGCCGGCGGGGAATGAAGGTCCGCTATCCACGTCAGATGGCGAAGGCTATCCTTAAACAGTCCTTGCAAGCTCTGGCATTTCTCCACGAGAATAGTATTGTCCATGGAGACTTCCAGCCGGGGAACATGCTCTTCGCTCTTGATGATATCAACTCGGAGCCTGAGGACATGCTCTGGCAGAAGGCAGATGTGCAAGCCAGGTCAATCTCGCCTCCAGTTCAGAGGGTTGACGGTAAACAAGATAAGTGGGCTCCTCGATATCTTTGCGTTGCGCAGCCGCTGGTGCCCCTTGTTCACAACACTGAAGGCTTAAGGATTAAATTATCTGATATGGGTGGCGGTCAGTATCTCCTGTTACGAGTATCTGGTTTTCTGTCTTCTTCTTTTATATAATAAATATCTGTGCTTATATTTATTTCTTCTCAACAGCATATTTCTTTATAGACCCGCCGATAAAGCCCGTTATTCCACTCGGCCTTCGAGCTCCGGAGTTGATTCTTACTGGAGCCGTCGACAAAACCCTTGACATTTGGAGTTTCGGCTGTCTTGTCTTTGAGCTTACCACCGGGCAGCCCCTCTTCTGCATACCAGGGCCCGAGTTTGAAGATGACGACCATCTTCTCTCTCTCACCGCCCGGCTCGGCGCCCTCCCTGACGAGCTCATTAAGCATTGGAAAACGTCTTCGCTGTACTTTACACCTGAGAAGAGGCTCTTTAATTGTCAGCTCGGTGGAGTCGCGAAAGGGGGGGAACCGCTTATGGTTGAGCAGTCGTCTATGGAGGAGTTGTTCGATCAAGCAGGCCCAGATCTTGATAAGAAGGAAGCCCACCAAGTGAAGGCGCTTATTCGACGGATTTTGCAGTATGATCCTAAGAAGAGACCTTCGGCTAAGGAAATTTTGTCGGATCTATGGTTTTGCGAGACTAAGGCTGAGATCGGCTCGTCTAAGTAATCTATAGTCTAGTATACTTACGTAGTCATTATCGTTCTTTAAATATTAATACTCAGCTTATAGTCTCTTTGGTTAGTGTTGTATGTCTAAGTTCTAAGCAATATCAAGGTTAAACTAGAACCTGCTGTCACGTTATATAGCGCTTTGACCTGTGGATTTGGCACGCTTAGTGATAGAAAAACCTGTATTTAACCTGTTCTCAGGAGCTCTCCTAATAAAAGACAAGCGTCTATTAACTACCTACTCCGCTCACTCTATATAATCTGCAGCGCCTGCGGATGGCGCTAGCAGAGCCCTCTGAAGCTCCTTCACACCATAATCTTCGTTGCTACATCTACGGTTAGGGTTATTAGGGTTGTTGTCGTGATCTCGATTATATATAAGTCTCGCGTGTGGTCTGTAAATCTCTACCTGTTTAGGTCTATTCTCTTGTTAACAAAGAAGCAGACTCTCGCCGGCACTCCTCTGCTGTCGTTAGGGAAGTAGAGGTGAAAAGAGTATGTGATTAGGTTATAGGTCGTCGAGATAAAGGGGTTCCTCTATGGTTCCTGGCGCGCCAGAATATCGTACTCCCAGATCTTTAGGTCGCGTAGTAGTGTTACTATAACTACGTCCCTCGGCTTTATAACGTTATACTATAGGATCTTTATACCTTCTTCGCTATAGTTTATTGTTTATCTGTACTCTATTAGGAACTGAGTAGTAAGTTCGTTGTGATTAACTCTAGCGCTGGTCTTAAGGGTACGTATGGCCTCCGTGGTCTCTGGCTGTCCTCGAGCATGATGGTGTCCTCGCTCTTATCTTGCGTGCTGTCGAGCCCGGTTCCTAAGTGGACTCTCTTTAGGGCTCTTCCTTTCGTTAGGAACTTGCTCCTGGAGTTCTTTCTGCTTAGTGGTAGTGTTAGCGTCAGCGAAGGAGGCATTGCTGTAGTAGCACTTGGCCTGGCTCTCTGGGTTCCATTGACCATTGCTGCTGCTTCCGCTGGCGTAGTATCAAAAACCACGCGTGCTATTGCTGGTCTTTCCTTTGTTGATGGGACAAAATGGTATGGCTGTCGGGCATCGTATACGGCTTTCACCTTGCCTAACTCGACTTTTCGGGCAGGACATCGATTATTCCACGCTTCGTGTGCTCCCTTGCACACCGCACATTTCCTTATGGCGGACTTGTCGACCTTGGTAGGGTAATCTTTCGAGCTGTACGGTTCTGCACAGTAGCCGCATACTGTGCTCGCTTTGCACTAGGTTCATATGTAGCCGTATTTTTGACACTTGTAGCATTGCTTCAGTCGGCACTGTCTGTCGTATCTCTCGCACCGAAATGCCTCGCCTTGCCAGATAAGTCCCTTGTCTATAACCTTGTTCGCGTCTTCTGGGGTTGTAAACTCCACGATAATAGTCGAAGCCGACTTCGTAAGCGCGGCTCTTGGTAGCTATCTAATATATTTAATATCTGTATTCGGTATAAACGGTCTGTTGTCGTGCAGGAGCTCGGCCTTAATCTCGTCGAACTTTTCTATGTCTATTAAGCTGGTCCTAATACCGTGCGCCAGGATTCCATATGTCGGTAGCCGTATACTAGTGCCTCTTCTAATCTGGTTTATCTAGTCATTTATAAATTACTTTAAAGCCTCTGCTTCGTTTCTGTTTAATATCTTAATACTGAGGTCTCCGCTCTTTAGTTAGTTAGCTGATACTACACGAATCCGCTCAATATACTTGTTCCTGCTCTGTTCAATCGCGCGGTCAACGTGGTTCTGTAAGTTTCTGGGGTTCTTAGCTCGGAGGCTCTCGATAGTAGATAGGTCTATAATTTTCACGATGATCTCACGTTATGCCTAGATAAACGATAATGTCTAAGTAGATATTATGATTAGTCTGCTAAGGGGGGCAGTATTGTAACAAATCACGAGATTGGTCACGTGCAGCTCCAAGAGCTTAGGCTCAAGAGGAGACATCCTCCAGGAGACCTTGGACTGTTATAATCAAAGGGACCAATTACGAGCTAATAAGCGGTCCAGGGATTTCATAATATATGGGTCACGTGGGGTCACGTGCACATAAGCTGGTCGACTGGTCGACTGTTGACCAGTCGACATGGTAGACTCGTACGGGAGCGGCCGTGTTGGTTAGTAGGAGGTCAAAGGTTTGGAAGAACCTATATAGCCTGGGTCTTCACCTATTAGATAGGAGCTTCGTGCTCAATTAAACATAGCAACTGAATCTTATTGTTTATCATCCAGTTGTTGTTACGAGTTAGACCTCCGAGTCTAACAACCCAGTGATAGTCCTGTGTACTTTGCCACAGCCTACAAACCACATTACCTCCTCAGCTACAGGGTAGTAGAGGGCCGTATCGTGACAGTAACGGATACCTATAGTTGCTCGTCCTTATAGTATAGTCCCTAATTTTAGTATATAATATTATTTATTCTTCTCGATTAAAAGATTATAAATATAAATAGTTAAGTACTAACATATATTAAGAGGATATCACGAGTAGTAATACGAAGAGAAAAAGGTAAGACCTGTACCGCGCCTCTCGTCCCCTTGCTATATCTGTTCCCCTCCTGCCTGGCATGATACCCCTAGCCTTATAACATCATATATTTTTTAAACTTCGAATATTAGTACTAATATAGAGGTTAGCAATTTCGTTAACCGGTTCTCTAAGATACGGATTTACGTTAAAGGTCAGCTCAGAAGCGAGAAACCGCTCTCGTCCCCTTGCTACGTCTTTCCCCTGCAGCTTGGTATGATGCCCCCAGTCTCGTAATATCATGCCTTTTTTAAACTTCGAATATTAGTACTAATATAGGGGTTAGTATTTTCGTCAACCCGTTCTCTGAGATACGGATTTACGTTAAAAGGGTCAGCTTAGAAGCGAGAAACCGCTTTCGTTAAATCGAATCCCTGCAATCCCGAAAACGGCCCGAGAAATATGAAAGACCGATAGTCGGAAATTCGAAACGCGGCGATCGAATCGGCGACGTTTGATAAGTAAAAATAAACAAATTTTTATCAAGCAACACACAACAATGGGGAATTGGTTTAGTGGTATAATGTTCCCTTAGCAAGGATTCCTAGAATCCCTGTCGTGGGAGAGGTCGCGAGTTCGATTCTTGCATTCTCCAGATTTAATTTTTTTGGGGGCATTTAAATGTTCCGTTGCTCTGTAAAGTTCGAAAGAAAGTTTAAGGTTTGTTTTTTTTGGAAGCCAAATGCAGGGGGCAAGGTAATGCATTTCAGTTGGTCAGTGCGTATATAAGCGAACCAATAGATATGTAGGGGTTTAAAGCTAAGACTTTCTTACATACTTATCTATATGGCATACGATCAGATCTATCTTTTCTAGTGTATAGAAGAGCTCAAATAAGGTAATAGGGTCGTTTGGTGACGTACGCTCTAGTAGGTGTATTTCGTTATCGAAGTGACGGATCTGTATCGGTTTAAACGCTGTCCTAGTTCTTTTTAGTGGTGTCGCATCGGGTCTAAGCTTTCCTCTATCGGTTACATTATATCTAGTGTCTTCAACTCCTACTCCCCAATCAATTTCCCGAATGTGATTAGTTGCGCCATAGAATGCTCTAGTTAGAGGAAATATAGTGCGAAAGTGTTGTATTATATCCCTACTCTTTCTTTCCCTATATTTCCTAGAAGACTTAACAGTTTTACTAGTGGTTTTGCCATGGTTTCACCATTAATTTGTATTTACCTGTAACTACCGATGTCCCAGCTCATTAGCTTGTAACTCGCATTGCATCAGCTCATATGTACATAATCAAGAGTTGTAGCCTCAATTTCTAGAAATCAATGAATTCTACATACCCAGAATGCAATAGAAAGGATTTGTATGGATAGGTTAGAGAGAGCGTGGTGAAGTGGTAAAGTATGCGACTCAGACGTGAAACTAACATCCTTGGTGGTTGGTAGAGGGGGCTCTTTTTCTTAAACTTTTTTAATACAAAGATATTTGATTGCTTCTTACAACACCAGGAAATGAAGGAACGCTGTTGGTGATCTTGTATGAAGTATTTGACGATCTTATGAACTTGGCCCGGCCCTGGATAGGCCCATCTAAGTCCCAATTTTGCATACTACGATCTCATATATCTAGAATTCTTTCTACAAAGGAACTTCAAAAGTCAACGAAGTAGCCTGAGATGGTATTGATGCAAGCGGACCGTCGCTCATGAGCCTCAATTGGGCTCGAATAGCATCCCAAAGCACTCACATCTCTCAATGTCGACCAATAGATATATAACTAATCGAATACACGGTATCGTAGAAGTACATTCGAAGCCCTGTACTCATATACGGGGGAAGAGCATGAGTCTCATAGAACCACGTTTTCCTTAGGGTGGCACCCTAAGCATTGTCATGTTTTGTTGAAGTACTCCGTCGGCCAAGTCTATCTGTTAGAGGTTCTTCAATGAATATAGATATAGGCAACAACTACCGATCGTAGCTTCCTTTTTTCAGATATCAGTACTTTGGATGTAATCACGATGATGAAGATTATTAGGAGGGTCAAGTTCCCCTCGAAATCCTCCTGTCAGTATTTTCGTCTCATCCTCTTCAACATTGCGGTCACCCACCATTCCCTATTCTTTTTACTGTCAATTCACCACTCAACTTTCCTTCTTCGTATGGTAACTAGTTTCCTAAATCCTATGGTCTCTCGCTAGTTTCCTTCTTTTCTACTCTTCACACTTGTCCAAATTATAAATTCACCAAATATAAAACTTACTCGTTATGCTAACCAGGTTGTGTTCCTTACGGGTGCAACAGGTGGACTTGGAGCTTGTCTCATGCATAAATTAGCTATGCATTTGCCTACCAAGATGATTTATGTCCTGTCGGGGACATAAACAAGGCAAAACAAACCTGGAACAACTCCATGCCAGATCAGATTGAAATAGCGGGCTCCGAGGAAGTGGTTCTTATTGTGGGAGACATATTCAAGGGTATTTTTGAAATGGCTGCTACACATCTGGGGGAGATTGCAGAGCAGATCACCATCTTAGTACACTATGTATGCCACATCAGTCATACACTCTCCTTCATGAATAAACATCTAACGCCCTTCAGGTTGCTAATACATCGATCTCGTTGAAACTAGCAGATTCGGTTCGGTACAACACTTTATCGTCGTTAGAGCTAGCCCGACTTGCTTCTAGGTTCAACAATCTTCAACATTACATTCACGTATCAAGTGCGTTTTGCAACAGCAACCTTTCCGAGGGTCCCATCAAAGAGAGGATCTACCCCCTCGACGACCCAGAAGAGGAACTTCATAAAATTCTCTGCCCTGAAGGCACAACAGAATTTGCATCACAATTTCCCTTCCCATACTACTACGCGAAGCATTTAACAGAACATCTTCTGTTCTCTTGTTTTCCGATCCTTCCGTTATTGGTCGTAAGGTGATCATCACTTAGATCATCGGTACGGAACCCGTATCCTCTCTACGGCTTCCCGGAGCAGTTCCCCTGGAGAAGTTCTTCCAGCTCATGACTCTAAGTCCAGGAAGTGGCATCATGCACGCGCCTAAGGGTCATTCCACCGGTTGCAACATCTATGATGACATACCAATGGACTGGGTTGCCAATCTTGTTCGTGCGGTCGCTGGGTCTTAAGTACCTTGCACAATGGATTATTTCATATCTTCTTACATAGAGCTCGAAAACATCACCTTTGTCAGGGACAAGACCATCGGCCAGTGCCGGTGGGCAACATATTACGGTGTTATGACGCGCAACTTGGATTTCTCCAATGCTTCACCAAAGGCCTTCGAGGGTGTTGAAGGGCCGTTGAGCGTCTCTAATAAGAATCTCGACAAGGCAGAATTTGATCAAAAACGAAAGGAGAAGATCATGAAAGGAGTTCAAGAATATCTAGAAGTGAAGTGGCTAAGATCAAGGACGAAGTCGAGGCCGGGTGATAGCAAACTGTGATGATGGTTGATTTTCCGGTCACGACTGGTATAGGTCAGAGGTTTCGAAGCAGATTTGCTACTTGGTAATAGCATTCGATTAAAAATTATCCCGAGGGCTATGCGATGGCGGATCCCCGATTAGCTATACTTTGAGACTATAGAGCTGATACCCTCGTTCTTCATCTCTAATCGCCAGCTCATAGCTTTTTGACTTCCGCATTGTCTCAGTTCTACAAGTTCCTCCCTGTTTCCACGAATCGCTGGCTGAGTGAACTCCAGTCCCTATGAAAGATCCATTGAGTGCAGAGCGTTCACCCCTTTCGGCAGTACTCATTCGATTTTCAAACAATTGATCAATCTTTCCTCGCGATTTTCTTGCGTCAAGACATCACAAGACATTCCATTGTCAACAGTGTGTCGTATAGGTCTACCGAACGTGTGGATTACGCCCACAAGCCCTGTGTAACTAATGTAAGACAGATAAAGTAGCTGCAAGGCACGACCAAGACATGGCTTGATCTTGCAGACTCGGTGAGCGACGAGGCTCTGAGATTGATAGCCTTTCGATTGGGTGGAAGTCGGAGCCGTTTGTGAGAATCCGGCGTCCTGGAGACGAGAGAGACACAATCTTCTTCGCCCCCCCTCTCCTCCCCCATTTTTACCGAAGAACGAAGCCGTTTTTTCCTTCATGAGAATCCGGCATTCTAGAGACGAGAGAGACACATTCTTTTCGCCCCCCCCCCCCCTCCCTCCTCTCTCAATTTTACCGAAGAACGAAATGTAGCCTCCACTTTCTTTACAAATCCATATTGAGGTTTCTCACAATCGCAATTGCATTCCCATGATCTACAGTATATCTTTCGATGTGGCGCGCACCATATCTACAGTAGGCAAAGGAGAGGAGATTAGTACCTTCAATCTCGCTTACTCAAGACTGTGATCCTGTAGTTCCCCGGTTTCAAGAAGACCACTCGATGGCCATGGCAGTCTGCTTGAAATTCAACCGAGGACTGGAACCCAATTCTAAGAATATTTCAAATGATTTGTTTTGAGTGTGCAGAGGTTTGTTTTCCAAGTCAACCTTCCACTTGGGGATTAGTAAACAATGCCAACCCTGCGCCCACGATAGCTGAGGTCTGATCGTGACAGGGTTAAATTGAGTTTGCACGGAGTACCTGCATCCTCAATTTGTATACCTTCCCAAATCATGATTTCCTTGTTGTATATCCTTCGAAGGTCGGGGTAATGCATTCGCCTCCATAGCCATGGAATATCGCTTATTCAGGGGTAGATATTGACTTACGAGTAACGAGTTAGACATGCCACCAAGCTCCAGCGGACCAGCTGTCATCGATTCTGAATGACCGGCAGAGCAGAATATCCTTTTTGTCAATGCCCAAGCCCCGTTTGCTCGGGATCTACAGATATCAGATTTTAGTGCTGTGGAAACACGTCGTCATTGGAGTCGCTTCCCGTCAACACAGCCAGCCTTGCGGACGCCTCTTTTCTCGCCTCCCCCGCTGTTATGCTGGCAGGCTCAATATTACAGCACGAAGCTCTTCGGAATTAATGGATGCCGTCCATGGTGGCATGGTGTATGCCGATGCTGACAGTTTTCGCACGCGCACCTGTCGGTCGACCCGATGATTCCACTGCAGTCAGCGTTCGAAGCTTGGAAAAGTTGGTCTTTGGTCTAATATTGTGTCGCATCCCCCCTCCCTCCAGCTTCATCCAACTTCCTCCAACAACAACAACAAAGACACGATTCGAAAATCTACGATTCATCAGAGAAAAAGTCAAGATGGGAACCACGACCTTCACGACGATCACTCCCATCCCCGCGGGCGTAACTCGCGATACTGTCATGGAAACACTCCATTCACCAACCGAGATGATCGACTTGAACCCGGCGCACACATCGCGCAATAAGATCAATCCACCGCCCGAAGCGACGCCAGAAGAATATCACTGCACCTGGTACGAAATCACCGATAAGATCTCATACTTCCCCGGGTACTCTGGGAAGGTGTCGTTCAAAGCATGCTTTCACGATCTTCCGCTCGGATTACAAACACACTGTTATGCGCCAATGGGGTTAGATATCAAAGAGAAATGGACATTGGGAGGAAACGAGCCACACGAGCCTGTACAACCCGTCGAGATCGGTATCGGAGCGCCCATCGCCGGCCTATATATCAGGGAGGACGTGGAGATCAAGTGCAACTTCTTGATGACAAGATTTATTCGCAAAACCTTAAAGGACTGTCTCGCAACATTAATGGCGCGATTAGTCGTCAAGACACAACTCCAAGAGGCCGCGGACAAGAACAGACGCCTGACGTACACCACAGCTGGATGCTCTGCGCCAAACTCTCCTCCAAACTCTCCACCAAACTCCCCTCCTCTATCTGTGCCATTGATGGTCCATCCTCGAATGAGCCAGATCAGCCAACACAGTCAAGTCAGCCAGCAGAGCTCCCAGCCACGATACTCCCACTCTGGTGTCAGTACGCCGCAAATGTCGCCCGCTCTCCCAATATCTCCTCCGCCTTCAGGCACATTCCCGAAGCCCCTGTATGATCCGTCGGCGTATGCGGCCGTACAACCACCAAAGCACCACCCCGCCTTGCAATGTCCTCCCCAGTGGTCGCCACAGACTTCTCAGATGTCGTATAAGCATGGTGGTGATAGACAGTTCTATCCCGAGTACGATGAGAAGCCAATGTATACCGAGATGGACGCGAACCAGGAGCCAAAACCACAATCGCCTATCGAGTTACCCTCATAGACATGGCGTGGCGTTGGTCCTGGACATTGCTTCCGACGAGAGACTGGGAGATTCTAGTGGGAGTTCCGATGCGGGGTTGTGAAATCAAACGAAGAATACCCTGTAACGACTATTTACGATGGCCGGGATCTGTGGTGGAATTTAATTCACGTTTCAATGAAGGAGTTTCGAATGGTTCTGACGGTTGCCACATTCCATTCTACGTCCGGCGATCTAATATGAGCGGAGGGAAGCTTTTTCTATCGTTTTATATTTCGGATGACCGCTCAACCTTCTTGATACCAGCTTTCAATATGTTTGATCAAAATCAACTCTCATGAATTCCACACCTACTTCCTGCCTCTCCAACTGTGAAGTATCTCCTCTTTTGTTCTGGAATTTCTGCTGTTCCTCGAACGTTACGTCCATGTCTCGCATATCGTGATAGCTAGAGCGGCAGTCCCTACCTACTGTGACAAGTTGTGATCGTGCCCTTTTGACCGATTTGTCTCCCCCAGTAACCTTTAGGCCTAAATTTCACCCAGAGGCGTCGACGAGACCGTCGAAAATGTGTGGTTTGTAGTAATGCAGAGAGACAGCAAGCACCTTGACGCTTCTTCTCCATTGTATATGGTGTGCTAAGCAGTGTCTGTTCCCTCGTCAATAGCACATGTAACACGGCACTATAGTAGCTTAAGCAGCGTGTGTCTTATGTATACGGGGCCGACTCCACGTCACAGTAGGACTTCTTTAGGACTGGTGCAGTATACATTATTTAACCTAGTATTCTAATAGATAAGACAGGCAGGGTGGGAGCTTCATGAAAAGAAGGAGCTTCATGAAAAGAAGGAGCTTCATGAAAAGAAGGAGCTTCATGAAAAGAAGGAGCTTCATGAAAAGAAGGAGCTTTATGAACCCTCAACGGGGAAAGGCCTCCAATACAATGGTCTCGAATGTGATGACAGCGTATCTACTGCTGTTCAAATTGCGTAGATTATTTTCGGAAGAGACGGGCAATATACATCACAGAGAACATCCCCAGCAAGTTCTCACATCACGGCTTTAATAGTTTTACATGTTTTGCTTTTGTTTCATTAGTATTCCGGACCAGCTTGAAGCAAGTGAATGTGACGCTGCTTTTCTGGTGCCTTTATGTGGTGTTCTATCCGGACGGTAAAATTTTCTCACTTGACTTGTGGAGCCGCATCTTGAAGGCCACGTCCACGTTGGTAAGCATAATCTCTCCAATGCCAGCACGGAAATAACCTCCAATTTGTAGACACTACCCCGACCCTGGCTGAGTGGAACATTGGACACGTCTTTTATTGATAGCTCGAGACTCCGCTGTACTGCCGTCGGGTGTCCTCGTCTACTTCAAGCTGAGTCATCCGAGCTTTTAGCAAACTTCTCAACCGCATTCTCTTCCAACCTCCTCTGGTATCAAATGCTGAATGATCGTACCTCAAAATACCCTACAAATCCTTCTTGTCCTTATCCAGCCATTCTTGGACGATGCCTGGATAATCCTCTGGTCCATACGGCTCGGAGATCTCCTTAAGCCATCCTCCTTTCCGTCTCGTCTTAAGATCTAAATCTTTGAGCAATAGATCAACATATGGCAGTGCATCGAAGACAAAGTCGGGGATCTTTCCACACCATCCACCCGGGTATCTCCACTTCCCAAACCGATTGTGGAGAGTTGCTGAGTGTTGTAGAGCAGTCACCCGTTCGTCCAATTCTGCAGTGGAGTGGATAGTTGCGGAAAATGGGAGCATTTTACCATCAAAATAGGCAGTTATCCACAATGCTTGCGTTTGTGCGATGATAGCTGTGGTGATGGCCATCAGATTTCCTGCAAAGGCGATATCGTTCGTAGCCAACAATTCTGCGTTTGCTGGAACCATAAAGCGATATAGATTGAGCGCGGAAAGACTCTCCTCGTTTTGAAGCACAGCTTTGGTGTCGCACAATGGCTTAAATTTCTCGTTCTTCTTTGGTTGCTTTGCTAACCGCGGGTATAGAGAGAGGATTTCTGCGTCCACTTGTTCCGTCAGGGGCTCGACTTCTGACGTTTGGACGTGTGGAAGGCCTAGCTCGCTTTCTAGTCCGCTAGGGATGAATGTGAATGGCGTGCTGTGTTTCCAACCAGTCGAGCATAGAAGAGTCTCGGATTCGAGGACTTCGCCAGATGAAAGATGTACCTTGCCCTTGGATAATTGAGTGATATCCGCAATGTGGACCTTGATCTTTCCACCTTTCACCAGCTCGAAGAAGTCGGTATCGTAATTCAAGATACTAAGACTGGTACCAGTCCAAAAGGCGCCAATCCAAGGTTTCAGTTTGGCTGTTTCCGGATGAGAGTCGTACTTGTTCAAAGTCACCAAATCGCCTCCGAGAATGGCCCAGAATCGGTCAACCAAGAATCGTCCTACAGCCGTACCATGGAGCCAGGATCGAATACCTCCGTATCCATCCGCTTCTCCCCAGATGCAAGGTGACATCCAGGTCAGGAAACGAACGTGAGCCAGTTTTTCGAGCCATTTTTTGAGAGGGGTGACATATGGCGGTGCCATCCAACAAGGACCATGTCCTGATTCTGTTGTGCTGCTGTGTTAGAATGTTTCAATTGTGGAGTTTCCGTCTGTTTGGCGGATTGCATACCTCTTATGACCCAGTCAATTTCGACTCCCTCAATCGCGTACGCATAAACAGCATCCCATGCCGACTTTGTTCCACCCAGAATTGTTACTCTCTTCTTCGTCTTGATGGTATCTGCGTGCGCCAAAAAATCTTTGCTGTGGAACAAGGGCTCGCCAAACGACTCTTGTCCTTCGAAGGTTGGCAAGAAAGCTTGAGATGTTACGCCAGTTGCCACTACCAGCTTCTTGGTCACCATCGATGCGGCTGCATTGGCGCTTGTTTTCAGTATCCAACCACCTTTCTCTCCGCGTTCAACGCTTTCGACCTTGCAATTGAAGCGAACACGCGGAAGAACGTTGAATTTCTTTGCGTATGCCGTTAGATAGTTGTGCAATGTTTGTCCAGGAATATGTTGTCCTGGCTTGACTCCCCATGTTTTCTCATCCATTGGAAAGTCGCTGAACTCGTAGGTCCCCACCATATTGTTGGACTTAAGACCAGGGTAGAGACGATTCTTCCCCCAAACCCCGCCGACTGAGGACTCGGCTTCGAGGAGGACAACACGAGCATCAGGATGGACTTCGAGATATGTTTTCGTTGCAGCAAGGCCAAACCATCCTGTATTGTGGCCGGATCAGCTACTAACATCACAGTATACAGCAGCAACATGAATATTCAGCAAGCGACTTACCTGCGCCAACGACCACCAGGTCAAATTGTTCAGTTGAGGCGGCCATGGTTGCTTCTCGCCTTGCCAGGTATGACTAGCTCCAATTCAAGGCGTTCGATCTCTCTACCTAGATACAGCTGTATACGGAGGTACTTCGCAGAGTTCATAAAGAGAGCAGAGGAACAGGCGATCGAATCAAGTCAAGTCAACCGTCAACAGTCACCCCACATTACGTTGACAAGCATGAGGCACGCAAGCAAGGACTACTCGTTCGGTTAGTCTCACCTTATTGCGCTTATTGGGTGGGGTGCCCGAACGAGTAGTACTTCGTACCGTGCTGTACATGAGTATCTCTTGGCGACAAGTCGATCCACCTCCAGGCCTTTGCCGAGTACTTCGACAGTACTGTAGGGATGACCGCAAGCTCATCCCGAATTGGGTGCGTCCGATAACCCTAGATAAATGTAACCTAAACTGTCCTACCATTTGGTCATTGGTCATTGGTCCATATCCTTATTTACCCCTACGCTAACCTTTACAGGTAAGCAGCTTCGTATTCCAACCCACCTTAACCATATCCGTTAATCCTAACCTTGACCCATCGTTACCCCTAAAGGCGTACTTGTACGTGGAAGTCGAAGTTATCTTGTGTACAGCGTAGTGTGTACGGAGTACTGTACACGGGGGGTTATATAGCGGTGGTGTTACCTGTTTCGGCTAGCTCACGGAAAAAGGGGGGGAGGGGGGTTAGGATACAACGTCTGGTCATAGGAGTTTAACGCATTTAACAGAACCCACTGTAATGTAAATGCCTTTCTGGGGTCCCTGGACAAGAGCCGACCCAACGCCCAAGTTTGGGCCCTGGGAGTTCAAATTTTTCTGAGATTAATCCTCCATAGCCAACTCCGTGGACCGTCACACCGTGTCGAGGACCAGTCCTTCGCCAGTCGAGGCACATGCAAGCTCGATCAACATGTCAGCTTCAACATGAATTGTTCGGCTTGTGAAGCTCCTGGACTCATTAGCACCGTACGTAGCGTAGGTGGACTTCCGGCTCGTATTTGAACCCTGAAAACTGCCTCAAAGGAGCCTTTGAGGACCGTGGGGGTAGTCGGTCACCACAAATCAAGTGGTTCTATGCTTCCCGCATTGCCTCGCTGGATCTCTCAAGCCTCAAGGTCGCAGCCGGCTTTCCTTATTATCTTTTGACATATCGATTCATGCACGGCAGCACGGGGTGATGTGGAAGCTCCGATAGCGAAGTGTGGAGTAAAAGTCACAGACACGCCCAGTACCCAATGAGTTTCGAGAATTATGGAGAAAAGTCCACACTAACCTACTTCGTATCACCATGAGTCTTCCGCGGCAGCCCGGTCCTAGCCTCGAAACGTTTACAAAGTGGCCCCTTACTTCAATTGCCGTAACGTTAATGGGAATCTGATGAAAGTGGATACCGACGATCATGATTTGGTTTTTTCCTGACTCTCCAAATAGTACACGTTCAAGTGTTAATGTTTACCAGATGATAAAGGCGATGTTGCGCCACTTAGTTTATTAGCACTTATTCGATTAGGTGAAGTTGTGTTGGTTTCATCCACTACGTCTGTATACCGGTGTCGATTCGTCTTTTGTCGTCTTCAGCTCTACGGAGTCCTATCAGGATCAGTTGAAGCGGCCATTGCCCTTTTGCTTGACGATGTCGGATTTCGTGACGGAAGCCTTCACTCTCCTAAGCATTGGACTATGTGCCATTGGCACTCGAACCTACGCCAGATGGTCAACAGTTGGGTTCAAAGGTTTCAAGGCCGATGACTACTTCATGGTCGTAGCTGGGGTATGTATTATTCACTCTTTTCTCTCGCTGGGACATGGCGTATCGACTTTAGACGTGTTCATGGTACATGAGTTGGCCTTCGACGCTCGGCTCCTTTTATTTGCCAACCTCGAGATTCTTCAATACTCTTCTCACATCGCGTGTTATAGGTGGTCTATTCCTTGGAAACAGCGGCCGCGTATATCGTAGGAGCCTGGTGGAAAGGTCTGGCAAACAATGGGATGACAGACGAGCAGCGAGTGTCACTTCAACCCGGCTCTGAGGAATGGAATACCCGAGTGGGAGGCTCGAAAACACAACTTGTTGGATGGTCGCTATACACTCTCTTGCTATGGCTTCTGAAGTTTTGCATGTGTACTTTCTACTCGAGATTGACGTAAGTGACTTCCTCCCTGACACCTGTTCGGGTCTACATGGATCAGTGTCCTCCCCTCTTATCCATTTGAAGTGTTCCAACATAAGTAGGAATATGGATGCTGACTAGCTGGGCAGACAAGGCGTCGATAATATGAAGATAAGGGTTAATATTGGTTACGTTGCCCTGGCCATAACATATTTGGCAACGGAATTGTCAATTCTTCTCGGATGCCAACCATTCCACCACAATTGGCAGATTACTCCAAATCCAGGCAGTAAGATATCCTTGAATCATGAGTTCTCTCGAAAGCACACTAACGTACCCCAGATCTCTGTCAACCTGCAATTTCGAAGATCGATCTTTACGTTACAGTCATTTTGAATGTATTGACTGATATGTATCTAATGTCTATTCCCTTGCCTGTAAGTTGGTTCGAATTTTGGGTTAATCCTCGACGCCGCTGATCCCTCAAAAGATGCTCTGGCGAGCCAAAATTCCGCTTAGACGAAAGATTCTCCTCGGTGGCATGTTTGGTGGTGGAGCATTCATCATGATGGCCGGAATTCTACGTTGTGTTCTCATCCTTCGCGACCCTATAGGTGGTGCCCAACAAGCAGGAAGCTGGGCTGTCCGCGAGACTTTTGTCGCAGTCATCATCGGCAACATCCCCATGATCTACCCTGTCTTCCGGGGCATCACCCGGAAGTTTCTCGACAGCGCTGCCTTCCAGAGTATAAGTCTTAGTCGCAACACGACGAGTCGGGCTAATGAGGAGGGGGATTTCCATAGTGGTCCGGCGAGTAATGGGATGGACAGCAAGAAGAAGTTTGGTGGAGGACGAACACTATATCCCCTGACGACCATAGGAGGCGGCAGGGCTTCGGGTAGCGAGGAGAGAATCGTGGACGCTGCACAGGACCATGGCATGTCGAGGGGTGAAAGTATGGGTGCGAAGTCTCAGATCACCGTGGTCACCGAGACCATTGTGCAAGAGAGGGACCGACAATATAACGAATCGACAAGGCAGAAGAGTCACTGGCCACTAGAAGGAGGCGACTAAGCACTTCTTATCTGTCAGGAAATTGTATGATTGTGTGATTATGGATCGGGCGTCGAAAGCATGGAGGGGAATATTTATTGTATTTGTGGCGTGCACTGTACAAGGGAATTTTGGCGCTTTTTACGTTTGGTTGGATTTGAGAGGCTCAAGGAAAATAGATTCGAAAAGGAGGATGCTTCAACTCCCTACAGAGACGGGATGTCAAATAGATCAATTCAGAGTTCGGGATAGTTTGTACTGGTTTGCTGCCTGCCTATTATGACCTCCTGGTAGGGATGTTTGAAAACATAATCTGTCGAAGAAGGATTGAAACCGCTGCTTTGAAAGATCCTTCTTTGCCATTATGGGATGTGTTTCCAGTCTCGCTAATATTCACTATGGACTGAAGGGGGTGTCTGCTTTTTGCAATTCCTCTTCGGGCCTAGCGCTTACCTTTTGCGTAGCGCACGAGTGCCTTGGCCTTGATAATTTGCTTTCGAAAAACATCAAGTGATACTCCGTTCTGTCCTTCATCACCCCTCTTAACTTGCAACTGTTTGAGAATGTTGTCTTCATGATTGCGCTGCTTCGTCCAGTTCGGTGTTTCTCGTCTCATTCTTAATGTCTTATCTGCACGCTAGAACACGTCACCCGAGCCCTGGCTTTCCCGCGATATGATGTCCGCCGTTAACTAGATACTCATATCTACTCCACTCCAATATTTTTCACTTGCTATATACTCGCCCAAAGCAGATAGGATGAAAATTTGCTCACGGATTCACAATTGCCCCAATTCTAGGAGTCTAATGTTTCCTACCTTAATTATGGTAGCTCATCTCACGACCTGGTCACAAATGCCAGCACGTCAATTCTAAGGAATGAAACCTCAACTTTCACTTGTCATTAAGCTTTGCAACAGAGGGATATCATAATACCTTTATTCCCTTTCGAACGTCACTTCTTGGTTGCGTCGTCACTGCAAGTCTGAGCTAGCAGCGGAGCTGAAAATGAGGCTACTCAATACCACCAGCTTCATACTGGAGGAGTTCACAGGCCGTGAAATCCCCCAATACGCAATTCTTTCTCACCGTTGGGGGAATCAAGAAATCTCATTCCAGGACATCCAGATGTTTAAGAACTTCACGGATTATTTCAAGACTCGGAAGAGCACAAAATCCGAAGGATGGTCCAAAATCAAGGCCGCATGTGAGCAGGCGGTCCTAGCAGGTTGCAAATGGATTTGGGTCGACTCGTGCTGCATTGATAAGACCAGCAGTGCTGAGCTTAGCGAAGCCATTAACAGTATGTTTCTATGGTACCGAGATGCTGTGGTGTGTTATGCGTATTTACCGGATGTCTTCAAGTGCTGGGGAGAGGAATTCGATCTTAGGGTGAATTATGAATTCCGGAATAGCAAGTGGTTTGGCAGAGGCTGGACTCTTCAAGAACTTCTGGCGCCGAAGAAACTTATCTTTTTCAACCGATACTGGCTACGCCTAGGCGATAGAAAGGCCTTATGGACAATGGTTTCACAAACGACGGGAATTAAAGATGAGGTCGGCTGGGCAAGCGCTAGTGTTGCACAGAAGATGTCGTGGGCCTCGAAGAGAGAAACCACGAGGGTCGAGGACAGAGCGTACAGTCTAATGGGACTTTTCGATGTCAACATGCCGCCATTGTATGGAGAAGGAGAGAATGCTTTTATCCGACTCCAGTTGGAAATATTGAGGATCTCTGACGATGAATCAATCTTCGCTTGGCGCGACCCGAAGAATCTCAGTGGAGGTCTACTCGCCCGCTCGCCAAATGCTTTTCAGGAATCGGGCGATATCGAACGTTTTGATAGTGATCATTACGAAAAACCTCCCTACTCGATGACGAATAAGGGTTTGCGTATGGAATTCCCCCTTCTACCCGCATGGCGGTTCCAGAATTCAGCGCTCGATGCCGACGACACATCCCTAGCGCCCTTGCAGTGTAGGTTTGGCGGCGATCACTCCAGATTAGCTTTATTGTTAAGATGTATAAAAGGCAGCCAATTTCGCAGAATTTCCTCCGGAGAACTGGTCTCGATGGCTGGCTGGGATCTCCACACATTAGTCCGCGTCGAACAGGATGCCGACATTAGAAGAACTGTTCAGGTCAAGCAAGAAGATAAGTCATATCTTTCTCACCGCGGAATGTGGCTGAACAAATTCTCCGTGGCCTCGAACATACTTTCTCTAAAAGGATTTAATCTTACGGATCGATCATCCACCCCTGTATTCGATCAGGGCACACGGTCATTGAGGGCACATGTCGAAGAAATCTACTTAATCAATCAGGTAGACGATGAAGAAGGCGCAACTGTAGCGATGGAATTTACCAAGACAGCCGATTACGATGACGGTGGAGGTTGGATTGTGGGGAATACAGATAGGTTCATCGTGGTATTCAACGTCTACGCCACTCGTGCGCGACTGGGAATTAAGATACCCCAAGATCATGAGGTGGTGAAAGATTTTACAAAACGATGGTTCAAACCTGGAGATTGGATGACGGCTGACCACAATCATTTCGGACTCAAAAGCCTCGGGTCTGGTATGCAGATCAGAGCAAACTTAGTGCGACATCAGGATGAGTTAGGCTTTCGAAGTTACGAGGCTGTGATCTTATTTCAGGAGCCTCTCGAACTCCCTGTCATCGAGGTCCCACCATACCGTATTTTACCTCGTATGCCAGAATTGCCTAACAATGAGGTGACATTTCCAGCTCCGCGAGCTAAAGCTATCCCCGCGCCTATCAATTTGATCTTTCAAGATCCAAAACGAAATTATTATTTTCAAAGCTTTTTGGATCATAAACTAGCGGATGACCGTGAACAAAAAGCACAAGAGGAGAGCGGTCACGAGGACAACGATCAAGGGAAGGGTGACCGGGAGAGGAACAACCAAGAGGGACATGATGAAGAGGACGGTAATCAAGGGAAGAGTGATCAACAGGAGACGAATCGGGAGGTTCCCGAAAAGAAATTCAACCAACAAGACAGCAGCGACAATGAGGTGGAAGAGCTGGGAGGAGGTCTCGACGACCAGGATTTGAGAGTCAGTCCGCTTGATGAGTTAATGTTCATGAACTTTTAGGCTCCCTAAATCCTACCAGGAAGCATTCCGGGGGAGTGAATCTATGAAAGAGTGTACTACCACGTAGGATTTTGTAAGAAAATGGAGCTCTGAGAACATGTTGAGGTGGAAATATATGATATTTAAGGGGAGTTAATTCCTTTGTAGATGTGTCAGAAGAATTTAATGGATCCTTGCTAATGAGAAGAGGAGCAAACTGATTCCCCCCCCACCTTCTCGTTATATTAGCGAAACTGCTGTTAAATTGTAATATAGTGAAAAACATTGAGTCAGGTCGTCCAGCTGCAACTTTCTCCCTCGGCAAGCTAGATGAGAGAATTCTAAGATCTTGTGGGAGTGTCATCACGGATTATTCAATTCGTGGAGTTTTCATCAGAGTTGAATTATGTGGCAGTATATAGGGGCTAGGCTTGAGTCAACTCAACTCAACTCAACTTAACTCAGATATATACTAAATATAGGTAGTCACATTTATCTAAGAAAATAAATGTAAACCTGTAAAAGACAAAGCGTCGAGAATGTCATGAGCTGTGAACATATATATATTTTCCAATAGGGGAGAGAAGCCAGAGATATATAGAGGGTTGAGTGGAAGTAGAGTAGTGTGACGACTCGGCGGAAATAGGGGCAAGTCAAGAAGGGGAGTTAAGAGGATAAACCCAACGCATTTCTTGCACCGCGTAAAAGCATCCATATATTTTTACTCCAGAATGCTACCGCAATCCTCGTGCCTACCTACCCACCTCCAATACACGCCTAGAACGACAGCCTATCTAAACAGGGATGGAGGACACGGAAAAGAGACCAGACAGCCATCCTCGTCCCCTGGGCATGGAGTCGATGCCAGTCCCCCTAATCGTGCGGTTACTGAGACCCCACCTGACTTGCAACGCGGTTGTAGAGATCTCCGTCGTGCACTACTTCGTAGCCCCCAAGAGCAGGAGAGCCTTGGATGTTGAGTGGGTGTTGGTTTTGTGCTCTCTCTCACGGGCGTGCAAGCCAAAGTATATGTGCAGACACCACGCCGCGACTGCCGTAGCATCCCCAAGAACAAAAACCCTCGCACCACACCACAATCACAGTCAAGGCCCCATCGGCCACCAAACCAGCGCGCAACGAGAGACGCAGCCTCTCCTACAAAAAAGAAAAAGGAACGAAGAGGAACTAGCCTCGCCGGAGTTGTGGTTGGAGGCGGGCTTGTGATTTTGCATGTGTGTTGATGAACTGCATATTGACAGACCCTAGCGCAATCAGAGATACGATATTGAATTTGATGTGAGCCGATGAGAATGAGAGTACGAGTACTTGATTACGTACATCAATCTCAACCCATTTACAACTGTTATAGCTGCGTATAACCACAACTCGATCCTCGTGGTTTGAGACTGACAATAAATACGTATAAGCAGAGATGGGATAAGAGAGCATAATCCAATCCTCTAGACTTCCTCTAAGCTATATATGACTCTAGTATACATTTCCCCAAGGAAATAGCGGCAAGTACAGGAAATCCCCATCCTCTTACCTCTTATCCACTTGAGCAGACCGCTACTCCACTTCTAGTATCCATCGTCCCTCGACGACGACAGCTCTAAGCTCCCACGCTTAAAACAGACAGTGGAAGTCAAGGAACAGGATCATTGAGGCAACCCCTAAAACAACATATGCTTGCTTTCAGGATCATAGCTCCTTCTCTGGTGACGAGAAGCCTTTCCTCTCCTTGCTGTGACCAAGAACATCGCGCGGACTTCCAGCCATGTTGCCGAAATTTTGTCAGGTGGAACTCCTCCCATCTGTTCTAGCACTCACCACAGCAGCTCGCCATGAAGATCCCGTTCATCGTCCTCTGATCTGTTCTCTCCCAACTTGCATGTAGAAGCGGGGGGGGGACTTGATGTTGCAATATCCAAAAAGAGGTTAATGGATGCTTGTGGCGACCGACATGCTTGAATGTGAGGCGAATGCTCATGTAACGGCTTATACGGACGAGAGTAATCGTAGATAGTGCTTGGGAAAGTGGAGAAGTGGAGGACAAGAGTGGAGGGACGGGATCGGATCTCCAAACCCGTTCGTAGACATGCATTGTGCAGACGAGGGTCCATCACTTGTAAGATGGGCTTGCCACTGAGAAGGGCTCGAGAAATGCTTGCTAGTGTCGAATGTCGAGAGGCTGTAAGTGAAGAAGAACATTCCACAGATAGATTGACACATCGCAGACCACGCTACCCATCCATATTACTGCATCGTATATACCTCTAGGAGCACGTACACACAAGATTACAACCGTAGGCTGGATAGCTCAGGTCATGGATACGCCAGCTACCCTCCATCTCCTTCTCGTTGGCATGGGACTCTTGCTTTAATCGGCATAAATTAAAATATCCCACATGAAAGTGGACGTGGATCAAACGTATTTCGAAGAAAAGTGAAGAACGTAGCTAATCGGGGTACTCATCGTGAGACTCCTTATTATCCATACACGCAGCGAGACAAGTCTCCACTAGACACAGGTCTATGTGAATTGACTTCCCCGTGAGATTTGAATCGCCACAGACCACAAAAACATGAAAGAATTGGAATGGGCTAGAACGATTATTCATACAAGGTCAAATCGGGCCTCGAGCATATACGATTTGGTCTCGCTGACGCCATCTTCGCCTCATTTGAAGTGCCAGGCGTTGCATTGCATATGATTACACGTCTCTACAACATCCTGACTCTCCACAGAGGCAGTCTTCTGCAGAATCAAGACCATGTAGCATGTGGGAACTCCCATTGCTTGATCATGTCAACCTTCATGAGAACGAGGGCAAGATCAAGTGAAAAGCGAGGGTAAGCAGTAGATAATAGTGTGTGGTTCTTAAAACATTTCAAGAGTGCTTGGTCGAGTACAATCATGATGAGCAGATGGAAATAGATTGAGTTGGCGTGAGCAGCGAACTGAAGAGCTCCCCCGCAATTCAATTTGACTTGTCCACAACGATTGATGCAGGTCCTGATCCTTGGTGCAGTAGTTCGATGCATGATACTTTATTGACCTGACCCACTTGAGGGCTCTAGACCATGAGCTCTTTCGAACGAAACTGTGTTCTTAAGCTCCATCCAACTTCGTTAACATTCCACTTCTGGAGCTAGAGAACATGAAGGTTCGTGGAATACACTGCAATCAATAAGGCCGGTTGATTATCAGAGCAACCAATCCTTGAAATAGAGGCCCCACTCAAAAAGAAGATCAAATAATCCTTCCTTGACTTGGAGCTCACTCAAAATTGTCACTGCAAGTGCAAGGCGTCAGGCTACGCTTGTGGCTGGACACGAAAAGGGAAAATGCGACTCCAAGTTGAGCTGCGATGTCTCAAGTGAACAGGAAAGAGCCCTTCTCACTCATCAACAAAGGTCATGACCGCCATTCTTGACGGTCCGAGAGTGGCCTGCATAAAATAAGAGATGGCTTGCAGACGTTTCATGCGATACCGTAGTATTTCAGGGACCAAGAGGAGAAGATTGTTGCGTCGCAGACATGGAAATGTGGATACAGACAACGTTTTCGGCGAGCTCCATGATAAGTATTGAAGTTGAGGGTGAGGTTCGACTTTGAACCATCGACGATGCAACTGTAGATGCGATTTTCCAAGACAATGGCTTTGGCCTCTGACAGCGTGTTGTTGTTCGTGCCAATGAGCTCACTGCCAGACCCGATTATTATGAGCTGTCCAATCTCGCAGGGTACATTGAAAGCAACAAAATCACATCCTTGAGACATAAGAAGTACGACCTTGCAAGCAAGACGTCTGCTTCAAACGAAAGCTCCAGATTTCCAACCATGCTTCGACATAGGAACACGATCTCAAGCCAATGATATGGGGACCTCGAGAAGGAGATGGGAAAGCTGTCTTGACAACTGTCGATATTCCCGGGTTATGCGGGAGAGGCGGGGGCTCTTCAGAGATATGAGTCTAAGAATGGCGGTTCGGCATCCTGGAGGAGAGAACGAATTCTTCTGTTTACCATCCCAGTGGGTGATGGGTAATCGCGAATCGGGTAGCAAGGCTAGTGGTGACGTCGGATGTGTTGGTCTTCTGGAGGCGACCTGTGAGACTGGTCAGTGGGCGTTGCTGTTTCGAAGCTGCACCGTGAAATCTTTGCACTGAACGACTCTAGCGAGAAGCGATGCAGTCGCACGCACCCAAGGCATGGAAAGCATGGAACCAGGGCGTCTGGACAGAGGGTGCGATGTATCTCTGTCCTTCGTAGCGCCGATGCGACGCGATGCTGTGCAATGCAAGCCTGCCGCTGCGGAAGGCGAACGTCAAGAGAGGATACAGTTTGGATGGGGATTGGATAAGGTTGGGTGGTTGGGTGAGATTGGATGAGGTTGGAAAAGGTTGCTTTGTGGTTCATCATACGGACTGTGTAGGATGTACTCCGTCCGTACTCGTGGTGGTGGCGGTGGGCGCGTCTCGGGATTCGACAGACGACACTTCGACTCAACCCATGTCACGATGTGAGCGGTCAGCAGTCGACCACCCCTGCGAATGGTCGATGAGAGCATCCAATGATAGAAGAAGGATGGCCATCTTGTCTCTGGTGTGTGTTTGCGCGCTTGTCGAATGGTTGCCAACATCTACTGTATGCCCATGGACATGTGGTGGTGTTGTTGCGGTAAGAAGAGGGAAAGAAGAGGGAAGGGATGGGAAGATGATGGACTTCCCGCCGCTAGCGCCAAGGTCACGGGAGCAGCGCCGCGAATCATTTCTGCTTCCTACAACTATTCCTCAACCTCGGGACATTTCTTTCTATATTAAACGCTTCACCTTCGCATCCTCGACTTGTCTCCTTGGCCTTGAGACCTCTCCCACCACTTTTCACTTTGTCATCTGCTTCGTACCCATCCTCGAGTACATGTTACACACACTCATCTCACTATGTTGTTGTCCAGAGCCTCCTGACCCTTCCGTCGCTTCTCGTCAGCCACGTGACACGTGACACGTCTCACGTGACAACCTTGACATTCAAACTTCCTTCCTGGTTCCTTCCAAACCCACGCGAGCCATAAACCCAAAGTCTAGAAATGAGGATCAACCCCGAACCGAACTTCCTTGCACTTCCTACAGTCGTTTCCAATCATCGTCCACAGACACAGATACAGACAAAGTCACAGTCACAGACACAGAGCATGGCAATACACCCGCCATCCTACGAACACATTCACCACGATACACGCCCACTCAGTAACCTCAACTACTACTTATTAATTCCAGAATATTCACATCCTGTCCAACTCAAGATTCCTAACCAGTCCTTCCATCTGGATCCTGACAAACTCGACCTGGGATATCTTCCGCCACCGCTGATATCGTCATCCCGCCCACCAACTTGACCCAATCATCACTCCAACACAAACAAGGAACTTTTACTCTCCGTTTACCATGACTCCCACACGGAAACGTCTGATCCTCTGCTGTGATGGGACGTGGATGGATAGGTACGTCCATTTCCCACAATGTCGCTCAAACTGACAACATCTAGTGACGATGGATTCAACAAGCCTACCCTCATCCCCTATGTCCCCACAGCAACCCTCCAAGTCCCGTCCAATGTCACGCGAATCTCTCGGGCTCTGACCAAGAATGGTCTTGACGGGATCCATCAGATCATCTTCTATCAAGCCGGCGTAGGTACCTCGACGGGTGTTCTGGACTCATTCACGGGTGGCGCTTTGGGAAAGGGAATTGCTGAGGTAAGTAATCCTAGTTCAACCCAAGATGCAATCCTGACACGTACAGAATATACGCGAGGCTTACAGCTTCATCGCTGCGAATTACACTCCTGGGGATGATATCATCCTCATGGGCTTCAGCCGAGGTGCTTTCACTGCCCGAAGTGTTGCAGGTATGATTGGGAACATCGGGATCCTGACATCTGCTGGTATGGATTCGTTCTACGCCATTTTCAAGGACCAGGAGAATTTCAGGTCTTCCTGTTACAATGATCGTTTCCCAAACATCCCATTCTCAAGAAAGCCGAAGGGTCCGAATATGGCTCGTGATTACAAACGGCGATTGGAAGATGTAAGCACTAAGTGAGATCAAGTTTGATCAAATCGATACTGACTCGTCCAGCTGCAATTGACAAGAGTCTATGACCCCGATGGAAGTAAGATCTGTGTGCAAGCTGTTGCGGTTTGGGATACTGTGGGATCACTCGGAAGTATGTTGCGTCTTTCCTTTGTCATGCACCGTGTCACGTACCCCCCCTACTTGTCCGAATGACGAAAACCCTCGTTCAGAGCTCGAGAAATGAGAAATGATAGGTTCATCGGATAGTATCATGTTTACTGTGCAATAATCGGGACAGCTCTCGTCTTCGGCCCTGCTAACATAACTCCAGTACCTAACCTCCCATTCTTCTCAAAAATTGGCTTCCCAAGCTCGTCGAAGGAATTTAGGTTTTACAATACTAATCTTTCGGGCGTCATCAAACATGCTTTCCAAGCACTGGCTCTTGACGAACATCGCCAACCTTTCACCCCTGCTGTCTGGGAGAGGACAGGAAAGGACACAACTCCAGACTTGAGGCAGGTTTGGTTTCCTGGTGCTCACAGCAATGTCGGGGGTGGTTATGATGACCAAGAGATTGCAAACATCTCTCTTGCATGGTATGTACTGATATGTGATTTGTTGCTTGTGTGTAATTTTCTGATTCGCGCAAAACCTTTTGTCATCGAATGTTTCCCACATTGGAATGCGATCTGACTACTGCAGGATGATGGATCAATTGTCTTCCATTGGTGTAGCTTTCCAGGATGATTTCATAGATCAGATCTACCAGAAAAACGTCCAATATTACGAAACTAGTCCTCAAGCTCCTACGTCTCTGTTCTCCCGCCGACGAGAAAAGCAATGGGCAATCAAGACAATTTACGACAAGCACAAACCTGTTCGACCCTGGGCTATTGGTCAAATCTACGACTCTTCTTCGGGGGTATATTCCTTGGCAGGAAAACAATGGCGAACGCCAGGAATGAATTTCCGTGCAGACCCAGACGATGGACAGCCGACAGATATACCAATGGAGAACACTAATGAGCGCATCCACAGTTGTGTTCGAATTCGCCTAGAGCTTGAAGGTCTTGGGCTTGATGACAACGGACTGTACGAATGTCGTGCATTACTCGGCAAGACATATTGGCGACTTCGACATGTTCGCATGAAAGTCCATGATCCCATCCCGTCGGAAGCAAATTGGTGTGCAGGAAGTTCCGGCTCACCTCGAGATCCGGATAACATGCGATGGATATGGGAGTATTGCGGTCCAGAAAGCTTAGCACCAAGGCAGCGGTACATGGTCGAGGAGACTCTCGGCCCATATGAAAAGAAGCTGCTTCTTTTAAACAAAGGTGAGGATGATTCCATTGTTTTCAGGAACCTATTACGGGAAGAGAGTAAAGATAGTGAGGAGATAGGAGCGGTGGTCAGCGAAGATGCCAGTGAGCTCTGATATATGACTATTGGCATCTGCAATTGTTATTATATTTCTCGTTCGGTGTCTCGTTTAGACGGTGGTGCTGCTGGTGCCCAGTGCATGTCTTTCCTTCCACGGCCTAGAGCTGATGTTTAACGACTAAGAACTCGTTTGGTCGCTTGCAATGTCCTGCCTCGGTGATCATTTGCGAACTCTCGTTCCTCGCATGAATGAAACGGCAGTTAATATTCTTTGACCAGGTCGATCGCATGGCAAGCGCAAGAAGAAACGGAAGAAGAGCGGCACAGGGGTTTCCACTACGCTTCAGAGCGGCACTACACGCCTCGAACACGATAGCGTTGACAGCCACGACCGTAGCACTCGCGTCACAGCGACGACACTCAATCGAGAGCGCGAACGAGATCGACTCCTTGCGAAAGAGAATGAGCGTGACAAGAAGGCCTGGTGGGAGCAAGAAAAGCGTCGAGAGAAAGCCGAGTATCGCGAAAAGGATACCTACCGAGAGAAGTATACCTATCGAGAGAAAGAACGATCCCCTCGAGATGATCGTCAACATGTTCATTACGAGTCGGAGACTCTCATTGATGTTGATGGTGGGGATAGAAGGGGCGAACGGAGGAGGGGTGATGAGAAAATCTCGCCGAGATATGAGGAGGTTAATGTGGGGAGGTATTCGCCTAAATATTCTCCGCCAAGATACAAAGAATATGAAAGGGAGAAGGAGAAGGATAGGAGATCGAGTTTGAGGTATTGAGTCTTCATTTGGAGGCCTCAGGGAGTTCTTGAGACGGTCGTGTTTACAGGGATTGGTATTTGCATACCATGGAGCGGTTTAGTACGGCGTGGTATGGCAAGCATGAGATCTAGGCTCGGGGGACTTTGGTGTTTTAATATAGACTTCGTGCGAATCGAAGCGCAGGCGAAAAGGAGCGATGAAGTCTTGCGCGGGATTTTGACAAATTTGGCAACTTCTTTTCAGGGGTAGGGGCTGGCATAGGTTAGGAACAAATAGGTATTTAGGTGGAGCATTAGCAGCGAGATTTAGATGATCTTGTTATAGATTAGATTAGTAGAATAATAGGGATTTCATGTTGATGTACACGCTGCCTATGGGTTTTCATCTCTCGTAACGTATCTTATTGTAATTAGGGATGTAAAGGTTTTGTGTTGGGTGGGGGTGAAATACTAGCAGCTGAGCTGAGTTGAGCGGCAGGGGGAAACAGGGGATTTGGAGTTCGATATTAAGTCGAGGATCTACACAGTGAGTTGTACAACGCCCTATTTTAAGAAATCTTCCTGCGACTACCGTTTATCATGCCGTGCATGGTTGTGGTGGTTGTCGGGCGTGGAAATGAAGTAATGGTTTATCTTTCTACGGGAATGAGATGGCGAAAAATATCGGAAATATACTTAAGATGCCCTGCTAGTATCACACTCAACACTACACTTACATTTCCATACACTCACTTATGCTTCGCGACCCTACTGATTCGGCTTCCAAACGTAAGAGTGTTTTCTCGTGCTCTTAAAAATCGGGAATTTTTGATTATATAGCAATTTAAATATGTCAGTACATTTATGGTGTGGATGGTTTATTTGAGAAGCTATAAAATATAGGTATGGTAGATTTCAAGTTTTTCAATCGATATATATGGGGGTTTGGGGGTTTCGATAGCTGAGGACATAGGAGGCGATAGGTATATTTACGATATTACTGGGACACACGTTATGGGGTTGATCTCCACATGGACAGACCTTCTGGGTTAGCAATTACAACCGACAGGAAGGCCAACTGCAGAGATGATCCCCCCCTTGGCTTGCACAGTGCGCTGCCAAGTCCCGTGGTGATGACCCCCGAGGGACCATCTCCAGTTCCCTTCGGGGAGCCAGGCTGGGACGACGCAGGGGACTACCGGGATGCCGTATACCGCTCTGGACTTCTCATAAATCCTCAGTCATCTAGTCCAATCCTCATACAACAACCGTCAGAATCAGAGACGACATGATGCTGAATGGTAGCATATAGAGAGATTTAGTAAGGGGGCTTAGGTAAGGAAGCACCTCACAAAGAAACGGACGGGTAGTGCTTTAGGTGCGATAATTTAATTTGACTAAATCAAGTTCGCTTAAATTCATATGCCACCCCTTTTCTATAAGCGAGACTTGATTCTTTTCCCGACCCTTGATTTAAGCGAGATCGCTAGAAGAATCACCCCCGAAGGCTGGAAAACTGAATAGCATTTGGCTAGCAGTTGATGCATCGGACTGGTCTTATATTTAGATGGGAGGATTTATAATCAGTCGAAACACGCTCAGGAGTCAACAGGTTTCGCCTCCGTAGCTGGTATTGCTAATATGTTGATATGCTTTACACGTGCGAGGGAACGCAGCCACTATGGCTTTACGTCCGTATGCTGTTACCCACGGATCGAGGTACAAGGGGCCGATTTATAGAAACGTTCTTATTTCGAACGGGTCCGTTGTCATTATTTGATAGATAGCCACTCGGCGCCCTAGCAGAAGTGAGAAAACCCTAACCCCAGAATATCCCCTGAGGTTTTCCATCCAACAGAAAAGTCGTACACCCCCTCGACACCGGAATGCCCAAGATTATACATGGTCCATTTTATTGTTAATACGCCAACCCGTGTCCCAAACCCCTAGGCTTCCACCGAAACACCCTTCATTTCCCTCGCAATACCCCTCGAGATCCAGTCGCTGATCGCCATATTCGTAATCATAGGATTCACCCCACTCGCACTCGGGAACACACTCGCATCGCTAACATATAGGTTCTGAGTCCCCCAAACCCTCCCCTTCTCATCGACAACCCCATCTCTCTCATGTGTGCTCATGCGGCACGTGCCCATCTGATGAGCTGAGGTGAAAGAGGCATAAGGAGGCTTGTTGCCAATACGTTTAAACTCTTCCAGCCACTCCCCAAACAGGGGATCTGTGACCCCTGGGTCTAGATCGTCTGACTCCGAGGTCGCGGAGACGGCTTGGCAGCGAATAAATGGTCTCAGGCCTTGGATGAAAGGTCGAATTTCAGTAGCGCCAGAAACGTAACATATTTTGCAAAGGCCAATAAGACCTTCCATTATGTTGGCCCTGTCGAAGGCACTTGGCGTGTAAGTAACTCGTGGTTTCCCACTGGTGGGATCTGGATACACACGTCCAGGATCGCGGTCCCTTCCGAGAGATATGAAGCCATTCATTCGTCGGATTTTGAGGGCGTTGGCTTTGAAAGAGATTCCTGAAGTCCATGGCATGCCCACAAGAAACATGGATGGTAACATGACGGTCGGTTCGAGTTTGGCGCCATGACCTTGCCCGTCGAGGTTCTCGAAGGAACTACAGACAGAGGTTAGAATTCCTCCTGTGTGATTGTTAGCAAAGTCAGACTTGCGGGACATGATAAAACCGTACCTTCCCAAGGCTTGACATCGTCTTTATAGACCGCCGCAACCATGCTAGCAGGGTGTAGATAGAGATTTCTTCCAATTTGCCAATTCTAGGCCATTTAGTAGTTGCAAATAAACAATTGGCATGTCGTAAACTCACCTTCAGGCCACTATTCATCAAAATCAGAGGGCTCCATAGAGTTCCAGAGGACAGCACAACCTTCTTCGCCTTCACAATCACTTCTCGAACCACACAGTCCGTGACGGGTCCATCCACGCCACCCTTGCTATTCTTCGATGTCCACGTGCCCTTGACACCTATGGCCTTGCTGGAATCTGTTTCGTCAAAAATAACCCGATCAACCTTGAAGCCTTCAACCATTTTCGCGCCAGCACGAACAGCGTCTGGTAGCCATGAAACCGCTGGTCCTTGCTTCTCGTTTGAAGCACAGCCAAGGGTACAATGACCGCAGTAATGCTCTTTGCCTCCAGTGTTTTGGGGGACTGCCATTGCATGGTACCCAAGCCTCCTCGACCCCTCCAAGATATTTCGGTTTGCATGATTATGTCTAATGTGGTCCGCTGAGACACCCATCCGATCACACACTAGGTCGAGGCATGATTGAAATTCAGCGGACTCGAAGAATTTTAAACCTCTCTGTTGCGACCACTCCTTCCGAACGAAATGCTGTGGTTGCAAACTTGCAGACCAGTTTATGGTTCCTCCTCCTCCCCAGGACGTGCCTGCAACGACATTTATTGCGCCTTCGTCGGACGTTATAGCAGCTCCACTTTCAAAGAGTTGAAATAATCCAGCATCCTCGGACATCGGGAGTTGATCTGGTGTGAAATGGTAGCCCTTTTCCACCACAAGAACTTTATTTCCAGCTTCTGCCAAATTTTTCGCGCTTACTCCACCACCACAGCCCGATCCGACAATTACTACATCCGTTTCGATGATTTCGGGTACGTCGCCAGAGGAAAACTGCAAGAAATCGTACTTGAAGACTTCTCCTTCTACCTTGTGTCTAGGTCAGGTTAGGCATGTAGTGCTTCAATATATGGAGTAACCAACTCTAGTGCTTTTAGCATGCCAATAAGACTGCGATACCCCGGACTAGTCTTCAACCAGAAATTCTTTCCAAGAATTGTCATTTGCTTATATACGAGATTGAGCGTAGGGAGGTACGAATCTCGCCAGCCGAGAAGGATCGTTTCGCGAATGGGCATTGGCTGGTCGTGTATAGGCACGGTGTAGCCCGTCAATAGAAGAGATCCCACTCGAGTACTGCGTATGTATTAGCAATTGAATGCAGATAAGACATTTCAGGGTACTGCTTACTTCAACGCTGAGAGCACAACCGCTAGTCCCTTCCTCGATGCCTCTGGGACAAGCTGCCCGAAGACACGCTTCAATGACTGCTCGAACTGCACATTTCCTGTAGCTTTCTCGCCGAGATAGCTTTCGTAGACATCATTGCCAAATTTCTCCACTGTCGTCTCCTTCAACGATTCCACTAGAGACTGATAGTCTTTCTCGGTAACCTCCATATGCGCACCCGTCTGCTTGTCCGAAGTGTCTCGCTGAACTGATTGGATGATCGTGTCCATGATAGCCAGTAGGGTTACCCATTGTGTTTCGGTGAAAGGTTCCTGAGAGGTGTCGGTAGGGACTGGGAGAGCCGCAGCGACTGCCTCGACCTTTGCTGCCATTACGACTGGAAGCTGCGGAACTCTTTATATTTCTTTAATGACTGCCCAAAGCGAGAGATATCGAACTGTCACAATTCGCAGATTTCTGCAATGGAGACGAAAGGATCGAGTTATTGGTGGCGCGGAGTACATGCAAATAAAATGCATCCAAGTCGATAAGAGAGATGTTGCCGAGCTACACATGTACAGTAGAGCAAGGCATCGTTGCCTCGGTGTTCTGACCCCTCCCTCCCCTGGAATTTTGGTGGAGCTCGCTTCGCAGATGGCAGTTGCAACTGAATTCCTTTCAAAACATCTTTCATCGCGCAACATCGCATTGTCTTCTGATCTTGGCCTAGATGATATGAATCTGCCATCTATACAGCGTTCTTCGGCACTTGCCAGAAGCCTCAAATTGACATGGCGGGTTCGGACTCTGCAACTCCTTGTCACCTTGTCAACCATGTCTTTTTGTCAACAATGGCTTCTTGCCAACAATGGCTTCGTGTCAACAATGGCTTCGTGTCAACCATGTCAAATTATCAACCATGTCAAATTATCAACCATGTCAAACTTTGACAGCAGGGCGTCAAGAACGGAGGCATGCAAAAAAGGGAAAATAATTTGCCCCGAGGAGGAATATGCCTACGGAGGCACGTACTTGTACTTAAGTATGCGAGCACAAGTGGGCCCCGAGGGATGGCCATCAAGCCTGTCAAATCCACTCTTCTACGCCGCGAATTGGTTGCCTGAGCTTCCCCTATGAATTTCGAAGACTGTAGTCACGATACGGAGGCACTGCGGCCTCATAAACTAGATGTCACGAATTGACCCAGCACACCTAGTATCCCCAACCTAGTGACCTTTGTTCGAGATTCCCTTCGAGGAAAGTCGAGAGGGCAAGGCTTAAGCTTGTTGGAATTACGAAGTAGTGATGTTATGGATGTATCACACCACTTTGCTACTCGTCGATCCCAGGGTGGACCAGGTCATACTCAAGTACGTATTTTGGGACTTCACAGAAACTCCTTGGCCTCAAGGCTCAATTGCAGCTGCAAGTCCTTATCTTCAACGTACCTCCGTACAGTACAGTACAGTACAGTACTATACTTACCGGACCACGTTATTCGCGAGAACTGTACGGGGTACGGAGGTACTTCGTACAGTACTACCAAGAGGCTGGTCTTGTCCGCATTCGGTTCGGCCTCTGTTGATTTTAAGCTCTCAAGCGCAAGCAGAAAGGGAGCTCGAGTTCGCTCGGCTCGACTGCATCAGTTGATCATTTCTCAATCCGGAAGGCAAACGGGAATTTCGATAAGCGAGCATAACTGTCTGATGTTTCTTTCCTTGATAGTTGTCCTACCATGCGTCGGCCGGGTGCAGGTCTTGATATTACTTCGGCCGTACGCCGGGAGACCGAATGACGGCGACGCAACTCCTTCCCAGGAAAGCCGATCTCCCTCTCCTCCTCACTGCTACAGTATCACCTCGTCTAGATTGTCGGATTGAGTGGCCTTGCAAAATCCACTCCAGCAAGTCGGATACTCGTTCCAATCAATGCCATGAAATACGTGCCTTCTCTTTAGCCGGCCACATTATAGCAACGTTCGTCCCATGTATGGGGCCTCCCCACCGCTTCCCCAGATACTCTCCCCACATCTCCGGCACATGTGCTCCTGCACTCCGCAATACCGAACAATGGCCTCTTTGGAGAAACGCGATGGTGACGATATAGATTGTCCCCTCTCCTTTTGGGAACGGAGCGGGATGATGAACTCCGACATGGTGGGTGGGCGGCCTGAGGTTCAGGGCATCAAGATTTAGGGGCGAGCATTGGGCAACCGAGCAAGCGAGGAAGCTGGCTGGGCCAAGTCCTCATCGACGTATTTACCCCTGTACGTGGTACAGACCACAATAACTGTACTCGGCACTCCGTACAGGGGCAAATAAAGGTAAAATGACGCGATGGGATTTGACCAAGGGCGGACCGTCAAGAGTTATCCGGACCAGCTGATTGGTGCTGGTCCGTCAGAAAACTCGGTGATAATGACCTCAATCTTAGATTTCTTCAGGCCTGTAGCCTCAGGCTGTAGGTTGTATGCTGCATGCAGTACTTGTACTGTACAGTGGTTGTCTCCTAGTTGCAACTTGCGGGTGCTAATCGCACTCCTCGCGGTCGGATTCTCGCCGATCCCGTCGCCTTTCACCGCCCATCCATGATGATCTCAGTGGCTCGCCGAGCTCGCGAGTCAGCTCTCGTCCGTGTTGACCTCGACGCAAACGCGAGGTGTGGTCCCCGTATCAGGCCAAGGGAGGGATGTATCAACAGCCACTCAGAATCAGACGATAAGGAATTCGGTGCAGCCAGCGCCAGCCACTCACGGCAGCCGAACCAGTTGGAGGACGACTGGCCGTATCTGGTAGTCCCACACGTGACACGCGACACGCGACACCTGCCCGAACTGCTGCTCCGTCATCGCCGGTCTGCGCGATTTGGGGGACGGAAATACCGTGGAAGCTGTACACACAGTAGTACGAGGTAAGTACCTCCATACAAAGTACGGAGTACGGAGGTACCTCGGGACTTCGTCAAAGGAGAGACGAAGACCTTGCGGCTCAGAGGGAGTCATCTCCATTGCGAATTGGGAGGGTTGGGACTCGGGGGTCATGTCCACACGGCTGTCCACGGCATAACATCCACCGTCTACCTCCGTAGTGGTAATCGAGTCTGGTCAGGAACTCTGATGGTCCAGGTCTGACCTCACTACTCCGTACGGAGTATTGATTGATGAACGGCAAGCGCGAAGTGAGTCGGGAGGCGTGGCTCGGCCGCTGGGACCATGCTCGCCCACGATTTCGATTTACAGTACTCCGTATGTACAGCACAAGACCACTTCCTGCCATTCTGGGCACTGAGATAACGCACAAAAGAAGTGGAACCGGTCGAGGCGGCCGGGTCCAATCAGCGGTCACGCGTTGGCGATTGTGGTATCGACTCCACTGCACAGACAAGTACAGCACGGAGCACCGAGACCCATCATCTCTGCGCGCCGTCCAATTAGAATTGCCAGATTATACAAAATGCCAAATTATACATTAAACAAAATGCGAAATCAAATAACGGTCCTGTAAATATATTTATCTGTCTCCACTCTCCGCTCTCCTTATCCCACTATCGCCTTGCCGAGCCCTCCATCAGTTCTGTACAGTACGTTGACTCGTTCTCTCCCGAGCCTCTGCTTGCTTCGGTGTGCTCCCTCTCCCTCCCTCGTTCTCTCGACAACATCTTCTCTCGACAACATCACTAGACTCCCCTCGAAACTCAGTCTCCCCTTTCCGCCATCCCTCGTTTGTCACGGTTCAGCCGCTCTCGACTCCTCGAGTCCAAGACGCCTATCGCACGGATCGACCATCAATCACTCTCAGAGCCCTTGCAACAATACGCGCCGGCCCGCCATCCAGGAGCAATCCTGCAAAACACCACGATAATCACAGCCGTGCAGGCACACATCCAGCGCCGTTGAGTGCATGAGCAATTCATCCCGACGTGGTACTTCGTGAGCTGGTCCGCAAGCTCAATTATCCGCTGCAACTTTTTCCGTCGCATCTAGAACTGAGCATTCGCTCTTCAGCCGCCACTGTCGACCGCTCCTCTCCTCGGCCGTCCTCAAAATTGTGCACGAGGCTGTACTGTACCACCTCCGTCGCCCTCGCCCTGACTAAGAATCCGACGATAAGCCAATGCCACCCAGATCGTGAGTCTGAGTCTGACCATACGACCTACCACCGTCGCATCGGCTACGAAATACATCTGGGGCGCTCTATGCACACGTTCCCAATCCTCCCTTTGATCTAAACACCCTCGAGAACCCAAATAGTCCTTTCCTGCTCCCAGGTACGGATATACAAACGATAAGCCCGCCCCTCCTTCCTCCTCCCTCCTTTCCCCTTCCCCCTCAGATAGCCAGCGACCATGGCCACCGACTTCGCCATGCCCGTCCAACAATTCACGGCATCTCCCTCTCAATATACCCTCTACAGCACACAGTCGCAGCCAATCTCCCCCATTAACTCTGCGTATGCCACGCCTGGGGCTTCACCGACCTCGCCCCGGCCAATGCTACCTCCACATGTCCCTACCCATACTCGACAGCTGAGACCACTAAAGTCGCCGTTGTATGTGCCAGCAGTCTTGCGGCCGACCGACCCTCCAAAGAGAATGACCAGATCTTCGCCCCTGACACCACCACAGAGTATGCACAGCAGTTTCGACAACCTCGAGAATACACGAGCGTTGAATCGACGATCGGCAGACAATGTGAAGCTTGGCTTGGGTTCGATTGTCGAAGCTGAATGGAGTACGGAGGGACTGGGGAAGGTCACTGCACTACCGACAAGAGACCACTGGAAGGTATGTTAGCATTTTCTTATGCTCAAGTTGAAAGTTGCCAGACGGAAGATTTTTGAGATGGAAACCGAATTTATGGAGAGCTTTATACCTAGGATGTTGTCATACCTTGATGGACATTGTGTGCTGGAAATATGTTACAATCCATGCACCAAACTGCTTAGACCTGGAGTCGCTTAGCCAACAAGCGGGCTCGCGTGTGGAGAAAATTCTCAATCCACTGACTCACTTTGCCTTTGTCCTGCATACTTCCATCCGGTTTTTCTTCGAGTTCTTCGGTGCTCTTGTATCCCCGCAGTGTTGGCTTTACGTACTTGAAGATTGATGCTAATATCCATTGTCTTTTAGCCCGATGCCGAATCTTCAATTTGCGACGAGCCGTCCTGCACGAGATACTTCACCTACTTCACACGCCGTCATCACTGCCGACGTTGTGGTGACATCTTCTGTGATCTTCACTCGATGTATAGCATCCCACTCGACCAAGATGTCAACTACCACCCGAAAGGTTTCCGAAGTCGGTCTTGCGAGCACTGCTGGGGAGAATTTCGAAGTTGGCAAATCGCACGATCGAGTCGATCGAATAGTGAAAGTTCGCACGACGACCCGGCAACACCAACAGTCAATTGCCCCGGTAATGCCGCTCGCAATGCTCTTGGTGGTGTATTCGGACAGAAGGACCAAGGAACCCCTGAAAGCCTAGCAGCCAGTGTACCACGGGACTGGAACTGGAGCACGTTTTAAAGAGTGCATATTATAAACGGACATACGTTACCCGGTATCATCCATAACCACGACACGGCCCACTAGAACACCAAATGTCCTTTTGTTCTTCTTTTTCGTCGCTGCTTGTTGGGAGGTCTTATCGGTTTGTTTCTAAGGGACGAGCAGAAATTTCTTGTAGCGGTCGATTCAGTACCCTTCTGCTTCGTGATGCTGCGGTTTATACCCCAGATTTCGTGCCCAAACTTTGTTTTTCCTGAGAATTTCTCATTTTGATTGGCGTTTTACAATGAACAGAAACCCTTCCTGAGATATAGGAGGTTTCCTAGGAGGCCTTTGAGCTTTATAGACGCGATTTTCCTGTCTTATCGTCGATTTAGCGGTCAGGTTCTATCCTTTTTAGAGATCGGCTGGTTATGGGAATAATGGCGCATTGGTAATCAGGATCTTTCGAGTCCGGCATAGATAACATGGGGTGTCAGGACTGACTGATGGATTGATGGGTATCTCGATATTTGCTTCTAATGGGATCGTTCATCGGATCGGACGGAACTGGGTTGATTGAAACAAATCTGGAGACTCTAGGTGCAAAGGAACAATTTTTATCATTCTTCTAGCAAACATGACCATCAACCAGGAATCAACCTACCAAATTGCACACCTTAGCTACATATATAAGCGTCTTGCCTCACCTGCCGCGTTCTTTCCCAACAGCTTGTTTCGTACGGAGTATTCTGACCTGGTGACGTTCAGATTCTTCGTGGTCAGATTTGCCCCCTGGTTCACATCCCACGGCAACCGGGGAATTCCCAAGGATCTGGATGAGATCGTGGGGGAACTGATCTCTCTTGTGCCCAAAACTTGACCAACCCGACACAGCGGGCTTCGGTGGGATTGTGTTTTCTTATCAGTTGTGATACAGTACGTCACGATTACAGTACAACGTTGTTGATATGGATAACAGCAGGAGGCTTTGGCTTATCAGCACCTACGAAGTTTTGAGCGGTAGTGCCCGTTGTCAAGGCAGGGGTCGTGGGGTAAGGGAGGGAGGAGGTTTCTGTCCTCCATGCTGTCTTATTCCCTCTGCATTTGTTTCCCGGAGGGCCTTGCAGACGCGTTCTGAGGTCGCGAGTCTGGTGGATTGGAACCCCTGATAGACTCACAGTCAACCCTTAGGGGTTGGGAATTTCTTGGTGGCCTGAGTGATGGGTGAGAATGAGGCCGTGGACGAGGCGAGCAGTGGATATGAGGGGATGGATCCGAGAGTGTTGGCGTATTTGGAGAAGAATGGGTCAGTTGTTGATATTCCTGCTTTCTTAAGGATTACAGCTTTACAAGCTTGTCCGTGGCGTTTGTCTTGATGGGAGGGAGGGCGTTCATAAGGTTGAATCCTTGAGGCCGGCCCTCTTCATATTTCATCCACAAGCCATGCTCTATTTTTTGTTTTTTGTTTTTTTTTACGGACCGCTGCTCCTTCTGGTAGGAGAAGTCGTCTCCAATTTCTCTTGTTTGCTGATATATGTGATATAGGAAATGGGCACGGGGCGAAAGGTACGAGGCGCCGGTGAGGTTTACGGAGATGCAGGCGAAGGGGAGAGCGAGGGAAGATGGGACGGTTATTGTTTGTATGCCTCCGCTAGCATGACCGCCACTTTCAAGGGCGTGCCATCTGCCTGGTACTGATCATGTTCGACATATAGTGGCGTGTACAGATCCTCGCTGTACTCCCGAGGAGTATCTGGGCATGTCTTCTGCTTCGGGGGATAGTGAGTCCTTCCGATGCTTTTACCGATTCCCTATCCCCTTACCTAGCTATCGTTGGTCGTTTTTCTTACAATCGATATAGAAGCGACGATAGTTCGTACAGCTGGCGCACGTGCTCAGCCTGCGCTTTCGACGCTTTATGTCCTTTCTGCGGTGGGGAATCTGGGGAAGAAGGGGGTCATCATGGTGATTGGCCATACGGATTGTGGTTTGCAGGGTGCGGATGATGAGGAGATTCGGAGGTTGCTTGTTGGTGCTGTGGACGAGGGACAGGAGGAGAAGGCTAGGGGGACTTTGAGGGAGGCGAGGTTTGGAGCTTTTGTAAGGTGGGTGGTAATGTTCAATCCGCGCGTGAGAGTGAATGGGGAGAAGGGGAAAGGAGGGAAGCATATTTTAGGTACTGACTGTCGCCAGGCCAGACATCAGCGTGATGGAAGATGTGGATATGCTCACAGCAAGTCCTTTCTTTAGAGGCATGGAAATCGTAGGATTCGTGCAGGATACTGAGACGGGATTAGTAACGGAAGTCAGCGAATGGAGGGTACAGGAGAACAGGAAGAGCGATGTACAAAGTAGGGAGATAGAACAAGCGAAAGCAAATGGAGGAAAGTGACCTCAATTCCTAAGCTCCACGAACTGTGCTTTGATCGATCTACGGACAACCTAATGATATTCCAACGCCACGCTCCCATCTATCTATGGCACCCGTTTAAGCAAGAAATTTCATAACGAAGACCAGTACTTGTCACCGCATCACCGGCGGTCTCCCCTCCTTATTCCACTTCACCCTCGTCCTCACCCACTCCACCGCCTCCTTCACCCCCGTCCCCGTCAACGCACTCACAGGTAACACCCTACTATCCCGAATCGACGACCCTTTCTCGCCCTCAAACACCCTCTTCACAAGCCCCTCCTTAATCCTCACCACCTCCACACAATCCTCGCGATCCTGCTTATTCGCCAACACCAACAGCGGCACACCCTCCGTCTCGCTGTGCGTCAACACATCTTCCAGCACCAGTCTGCACTCTTCTAATCGCCCGGAGTTGTCGTGCTCGAGGTTCCCGTCGCCGATGTCCGTGCTGTCGATTATGAAGACGATGGCGTGGCAGGACGTGTAGTAGGATTGCCAGAGCTTGCGCAGGGAGTGCTGGCCACCGACGTCCCACATCTTGAGGTACATGTCGGGGAGGGTGATGGTGGAGACATTCTGGCCGACGGTTGGGACGGTCTTGAAGTTGGGCGCGGGGCTGGTGGGGAGGAAGAGGGATTTGACTTGCTCGTGGAAGGTGGTCTTGCCGGCATTGTCGAGGCCGAGGAGGAGGACGGAGTATTCTACGGATCGTGTAAGCTTCAATTGGCAATGGTGCCTATCAGCCGAGGCGAAGGCAGGCAGAGGGGGGGCAAAGGGAGCCGGGAGAGGGATTGCACGAACCTTCTTTGCTCGTGGCATAGAGGTACAACCCTTTCGCAAGGTGATACATGGTCACTTCTGTCCCTTGGTGACCGAGAGGGGGGGAGGAGTTTCTAGGTCGAGGGAGTGAAGACCGGAAGCCCTGGTGGCAGTCCAAAATGAGACCTCATAAGTCTAAGTTCTGGTGAGGCTATGAGGCTGTAAGGCTGTGAGGCTCTTCTTGTCGGTCTATATACTTCACGTGAGGCTGACATACGAAGTACTCCGTAACCTTATGAGAACCTTACGTACACAAGGCTGAAGTGGGCGCACGGGCACGTTCTGTACTCCATACTGTATTAATATCGCCCTTCCGACCGCAACACCAACATGAGAGGCTCTCGATTTTGTTCCTCGCGGATGTTTTGATATCGACTATTGTTTCGACACGTCTCACGAAAACATTTGATAGAGAGGCTCAAACGATTCTTTCTTCCAGTGCCGAAGCAAGCTCAGGATATCGGGGATGCCAGCAGTATGGCTCTAATAGAAGAACCTCACTTGAGTCTCAGGTAGGCTTATATCGTGTCGTCTGAGTGGTGCCGGAAATCCCTATGATTTCTCAGCCTACTCTCACATTTGTTTGAAAGTTCTCTTCGCGTTCTTATCTCAACTTGCTCTCGGAATACGTACAAGACGCCACCGCTGATGACGTATAGCCGAATTCCGGCAGCAATAGCTGGCCTACACATATTATCAGTTGGGTACCTCTCTCTGATCGCAATAAGAACGATACATCGGTCCAAACTTGCCCTCCCGCCATCGACTTCTACTAGACATCGTGAGCTATTACGGCAAAGTCATGTTTTTATCTTCTCGCTCTTGGCGTTCGGGAGCCTGACCACAGCCTTCTTGCAGGCTACGGCCTTCAACACGCTGTCTTATAGCACATGGGCTGATGAGAGGGGCGTAGGCCTACCTACAAGGTGAGTGAGGCGGTCTTTGAGTTTTTAGGACTACCAATTGACATGTGAGTAGCTTTTTCGGGGATGAAGGTATTCTCAGAGGAGGGCATCCTAGTCGCTTACACCTTATTCGATGGCTCAGTGATACACCCATCTACCGTGACGCACTTGAGGTGGTTGCTGAGAACGCTCGATTTTACTGGTGGGGTCAGCAGATCAACCTAGGTCTCGTCTCCTGGAGTCTGTTTCTTGCCATTGAAGGCCAAAGACGCAAAATCTCGAATCTTGGGGTCTTTTTGACTCTCTCGCAGCTTGTTAATCTGTCTTATGCTCAGAATCTGTTCTTTGTGGCGGTTCTTCTAACTCCTGTACCGCTTCCGGATAATGTCAAGGAGATTACACAGGATTCGATTGGCATGAGCTCAAGCAAGCACGTGGACATGTATTCTTGTACTAGGTATGCTGCTAACGATACTAGATTCTCAAAGCTCAAGAGCAAGTTGACTGTCAGTAAGCCCGAGGGTTTTGTGCCCAACACTAGCTTTTACATGACTCTCCTCCTCCTGAATTATACCACCATATTCTTGATTCCCTTCGCATCCAACACGCCATCGTTTCCAACCATCTCAGTCATATCTCGGACCCTACCGTTCGCTTTTCTAGCGCTTCCATCCGTGATACCTACATCTTGGGGGAGCAACAGCACGAATCCACACACATCACACTCAAGCTACGTAACCTTATTTCGAACTGTCTCGACTCTCTCCGCACTCCTACAGCTCAAAACCACCACTCTTGCTATTTTCTTCAACCTACCGGAAACTCATTCCTACCGGCCCATGATCATCGATTCGTTCCAATCTGAGGATCACTCTTCTTTTGACCGATACTCAACGGCAGTCACAAGACTTCTGGGCGCCGTGTTGGAGCATCCTGCTATTGGTGCTGTATGGTGGGATGTTATCTTAACGGGTGCGAGTCTTGGACTCTGGGCTGCCTTTAGATGCCTTGATATACAGGATATGTTGAGTGCCAGCGTACCCTTTACTGAAGTTGTGGAGAAAGAGATACAAGAAGTCGAGGACGCAGCAAGTGAAATCAAGGAAGACATGTATGTTCTTCAAAATCTATTCTGATTGCCTTCAATTGCTTACAACACCCTAGAATGTCACCACCTCAAAGCACTCGTGGCCGTGGCCGTGGCCGTGGCCGACCACGCATGACCGATACACCAGAAACCAACTCGACGATAGCATCCGCAACACCAACCCTTAAGCGTCGCGGGGGTCCGCCGAAGAACATTTCAGCTAACAAGGACAGTTCGTACCAGCCTACAAAGTCCAGTCCCTTTCCAGAGGGTGATAAAGATGTCGAGGAGGATTGGGATTCCGCCGCCTTGACATGGGGAGGTCTCGCTGTTGGTGGTCTAGGTGTGGCGGGTGCTGGGGTATACGGCGCAGAAGTGAGGGCAAGATGAATGGATGGTATGGCGATTATATTGAACTTGCGAGGCGTTCTAGGTATGTGTTGTGTTGTAGTGATGACAGGGCGTCAGGGAAGGATCGAATGGATGCATCAAAACGTGATGTGGTTTTCCTAGTCAGCTCAGCGTAGCAAGTCGAAGATGTGTCGGAGGTTGTCGTATGATGATGACTTGTCTAGTTCTCACTCGTTTCTTATCCCCTATTCTCAAGGTCGACTTTGTTCATGGTCAGTAGGCTATTACTATAATCATATGACCTCGAAAGCATCTCGCGTGGCGTGTTCGCGTTCGGGCTTTTATAATCCTGACTGCGGGTTCAATTCTAAATCACCGCAAGTAATCGCCTCGAGACGTTGCGCGGAGCCGGGACAACAGAACTCGAGTTGTCGTCAGAACGACGCATGATTTTAACCTATTCTATACCATCCTTCCAGACAGTAGCATATTTCATCCGAAGACCAGACACGTCTCTTCCGAGCCGCCCACCACATTCAGTTTGTATTCCCTAGAATCCTTCGCGGCAGTTACATATTTCAATAGCAGTTCCCGATGAGAGATGACGGAATGTCTTCCTGGTCTCAGAATAGAATCGGCAGACAATGCCTGCGCGCTCGTCGTCCTGCTTCTTCCTGATCGGCTTGGCACCCCCTTTAACCCCCCTCATCTACGCGAGCCCCTGACCTCCTCGTCTTCGTCCCGGCCCTCCCTCCGATCAAACACGCCATCGCCGTCAAGCATATCTCCCGCTTCACGACACCAAGGCGGAAACCAACACGGCGTATCGGCCCTTAAAACAGAAGCTCGCGACGACGAAACGTCGCTTTCATAGCCGGAGCTCGCTTCACGGTTCGCTTCACGCGCACGTGCTGCCTCCAGGAGTCTCGCTAGAGCGGTGAGTTCCTCTTCGGACACCTTGGATCGCGCTGGATGGCTCGTCGAGTCGCTAGGCGGATGGTCGTCGGCGTAAAAACCCTCGTCGATGAAATCGCTGTCGACCTCCTGATCGCGAATGGTGTTGCGGTGGACGATCGACATGGCATCGTCGAAGGCGCTTTCGAGAGTCTCCGAGCTCGGGAGGGAGTCGAGGAACAGGATGAGATCTTTGCCAGTTCGCGGGTTGAAGGGACTTCCACCCCGCATAGAAGCGTGAGCTCTGGGATGGTAGAGAAGGTCCCAAGGACCTGAAGATCCGCTCGAGGTCCAAAACCGCTGCTCGATTTCATCACTCCCAGGATCAGAGAACGGAGTGCTTTCTTCGACTTGCACGATGTTCATGCTAGCATCAAGACACCGTGGACATTTCGCTGTCTCATATTTTGTTATGGTGTGAGCGAAATACGGGTTCGAGGAAATGAAGTGAGAACAGATGCTCTCCGTACCGTGATGGAAGCAGTTCTGCGCATGCGTGATTTCCGTTGCCAGGTGTCCGCAATCTCGGTAGCAACTGTGTGTTTGCTGACAATGGAGTGTCGGAGGTGGGGGGTTCATCACCGCTTTCTTCAGGTCCGTAGATAGTGAGGGAGGTGGCAATGCAAATCAGTGGCTTGAGCTTGAATTAGAAATTCGATCCCCAATTCAAGGTTAATGTAGGACTCAATTTAATGAACTATGGATTGCTACTTTGCTTCCAGGAAACTTTAATACAAATTTTGATCGACAGAGTTCCAATTTGATGCGTTGTGTTTGAAGAGGATAACATCAACAAAGAAGGTTTTAAGCCAGCATTGTTGTTTTACAACAGAGACAAAGAACTAAGTAAATGTAGTATGGAAGGGCTAAAGACTCCTTTAGAAGTGCCATCGATTGATTTCTCTCGTGTGGTGAAGAATGACTTATTCCAAATCTGAAACGGCTTCACAGTGCGCGTATTGCCAGAAGGCTCTATCGAAATTCCTTCTTAGAAGGGTCTGTTGTGAAAGATCCACTGATTTCAAATTGCACTGAAGTCCAATTAGGAATACTCCCAAGTGAGTCCCATTGAAATGCCGAAACAAGGAGAGCAATTCAAGTGAGCAGAACAGCCCATTGTCAAACTCAAAGTAAACAAAGCAACAAACAATGAGACCCTCCTCACTTCTGAACAACGTCCAGACGAAGACAATCCTAAACAGGACGTATAAGTAAGGAAATCCTTAAAGACTGCCCCAATCTTTTCTTTCCAAAAAGCTTCCTCGCCAATCCACAATCAACCACAACACAAGCTTCCGAAAATCCACAACTCAAGTACGAAGAAAGACGAAGGAGAAGCGACCAGCAAACCGCAAACAACCATGGTCAACCAACGCCCACCACCGCGACATTTAATCGAGGATCTCCCCGAGAAAGACCTCAAAAAACTCACCAAACTACTCCGGCTCCCAAATGGCGGACCCATCGATTCCACCTGGCTCACCAAGCAAAAGGAGGGAGTCGACCTCCTCTCAAAGAACATGCTCAAGAAAGAGGGCGCAATGGGCACTATCGACAACATCATTAAATACCGGTTCGAGAAAGCGACATTGTGTGACGCACATAGGAGGCTACAACCTTGGCTAATTCGTCGTATCTTCTCGCAGATCACGCTCGAGATCACAGTTCGCAATGAGAAACTGTCGAAGAATGAAGGGATGCGCCCGGCCATCTACCAGTGGCTCAAGGGTGTGCACTCGCTGAATAGCCTCATGATGACGGCTCAGTTCTTCCGTCAGATGTTTCGAGAGGACTTTGACTATACGGACTGGCGGCCGGACATGATTGAAAGTGGCTGCGAAGCCTGCATCATCTCTTACATTGGTGGGAGTGTCAAGGCGCTCCAGGACCTCGCCATCTCAGCTGAGAGTCGCAAATCACGCTCTCATGTGCCGCCGCTTCTCTGCAAGGTGTTGAATGCCTACATTGAGGACCTGAAGCCGGAAGACTATACCGAGAAGATGCACAAGCGTAATTTCAAGTTCATTAAGGAGATAAAGCTGATCCGCAGAACCGTTACTAAAGCGCACATAGAGAAGAAAAGACAGGAGAAGGAGAAGAGAAAACGGGAGAAAGGAGCAAATTCAAAGGCGAAGACTGCCTCCAGCGATCCTTTTAACGATCCTGACTACGTCGTGAGAAAGAGTCAAGATATGCAAAGCCTGTATCAAGATCAAGACGATGACGGAGAGTCGACAAAGGGCTCAGGGGGCGCCAGTGAGGACCAGGTAGCCCACTTCTACGCCGAAAGATTCTCCACCGCCGGGTTAAATTGTGCGCCGCAAGATGTTTTCGACGGAAGAGGCTTGCACCCTGCATATCGTCAGTCATATCGTCAGTCCATCATGAGTTTCTCTGAGATCCAAGGAGTAGGTGGACCTTATCGGGCTCCCATGGCCTCTGGACAGACATCAAATTTTGACCCTATTGCAGAACACGAGCCCTCGACTCCCGACCAACCTCCTTCCACGAGAGCCCAAAGACCACCGGTACCCAGGGCGGACACTCCAGCTAAACGACCGCCGTCGAGTGTGTATAGCCGAAACGACTATGGCATAAGTTATAGTCGACTCCCGAAGGACGATGAACCTCCTATTGTGCCGACGTTGCCACTGAAATTTGGTCGAGGTAATTCTAGAGGCTCTGGTAAGGATCCCCTTCCACGCTCACCGACGGATAACTCCTCGAGTGCAAAGCCTTCTAATAGCAACCCCCCTAGCACAAAGTCCTCTGCATATGGACGTGGAGGTTATGCGGGAGTAGCAAACTCGCGCAGCTCTCCTAAACCATCTCCAAGTACAAATTTTGCAAATGATTATGCGTACCGAGGAGGCTTCGCAGGATTGAGAGAATCTCGCAACCCTCCGAGTCCAGCCGCTGAGAAGAACTCCGCGTACGGCTCGGGAGGTTACGCAGGAATCAGCCGAAATCCCTCAGCTGCATCTTCGTCGCGCGGTGCAAGCGCAGGCTTACGAAGCAGTTCTCACTATGCCGATGCCACCGCGGCCTCGCGAAGAAACTCATCCAAGCCATGGGATCAACAAGGATCCGCGTACGGTCCTGGAGGATACGCAGGAAGCAGCTCGCCTACCCCCATGTCTCGCTCTGGTACTGGAAACCGAGCTCGTGGTGGTGGCAGCAATACTCAGAACACCCGAACGCCCTCGCAGCCCGCTCGTCCAGACTCGGGAGCCTTTGGTACAGATCCCAGCGTGCCATACTCGCCGCCTCCGCGAGCACCAAGAGATCCCCCAGCACAGATGGTGAGTGAGGCTCCAGAACCAGTGGCGCGAGAGAGCACCTGGGTAGATGAACTAGCAGAGAGTGACGAGCCTGCTAGTCCGCCGCCACCTAGACAAGAAGGGTTCGAGCTGCCGGGTAGCAATGACTATGAGGAGATGGTCGAGGAGGAGCGGAGGCGGATAACGAGATGGAGTGAGTTTAAGTGAGGACACAGTCTAGAAGGATAATGGGAGAGGTAATGTATGTGTAGAATAATAGAACGAACAAGGTACAGTACGAAACAAGCAGTTATATATATCAAGTCAAGCCATGTCGTGTGGCAGTGTACAATTATAAGCTCATTGGGCGTTGTGAGTCTAACTAGATTGGCCTTGCCACATCTAATACTTTGCCATTTCCTCTACTCGTGAAAGCAGCGAGTTAAGTGTTCTGCGGTTTTTGGGGGGAATGCATCATCGATACAAGACCATAATTTTCCTTGCCCTCCTTCCCATATGCAAAAGAGCTGGTCCCAAGTCTCTTATGATGTACTAGAGCCCTAAATTCCTGGCAATGCAGAACAGAATTATGCGTAGAGCGACTTGCTCAATTCCTTCCCTCACCCACCAACATCTTGACATTCTCCTCATAGAGCTTCATCAAAGCAGGCCTGAAAGCGCACACCTTGGCAAAATCGCCAAGCTTCACGCGCATGTAATCGAAAGCGACAATAGCCACCTGATCCTTCTCGAAGACTGGGATCTTCTGATAACGTTGAGAAAAATGCGTTAACATGATTCTTTTTGCATTCATCTTCCGCCCCACCTCAAGCGCCTCCCCAGTCGTGCAATGCTTCTTTGCATAGGCGTCGCCCCTTAACTCATCGTCGAATGTAGCTTCGTGTATCAGTAGAGTGGCATTTTGGCCAATGTCGATGAAATCGTTAGATGGTCGACAATCTCCCGAGTAGGCAACCTTGAAACCATTGGCAAAATTCAACACCACAGCAGTGGCTCCATGGCAGTGGTTCACCTGACAAGCCTGGATAGACTCAAGACCAGTCTGTTGCTGCTGTTCTGGAGATAGTTTCGAGCGATATTCAAAGGTCCTCTGTCCTTGATGCGCAATTGTGATGGTCCCAACCCGTTCGATGCCAAAATCTTCCACACTGGAATATTCCTCGACCCAACTAATCATACCCCCATGCGATATTACATAAAGCTTGTTATCCTTGGTCTGCTCGTCCTTCATGGTTTCGGCATGCCATTCCTTGATAACACTGGTCGTGCCGAGGTGGTGATCAGCGTGAAGATGGCTGATCCAGATGGCTTTCAGATCTCGTAACACTTCTGGAAGTTCTCCGCCAAAGACTCTCTTCAGCTGTCCAAGTGTGTTCTCGCCGCAATCAAGTAAATAGCTTCCAAATCCTGGCACTCGAAGTAGGGTCGCAGAAACATTTCGATACTTCGAGGGTAAAGCCGAGCCAGTACCAAGAGCCACCACCTCGGCATCTAGACTGGGAATGCCTTTTTGCTCCTCATCAAGCTTTGCTTGGTACTCTGGACTCGTGGTCTCTGCCTGAGCTGCCTTAGCTAAATCGACAACCGCGGTATTGTTTCGTGCCTCATGGACAACTTGTGCGGTATCAAGCACGGGAACTATGTGCTCCTCCCGGCGTAAGAATCGAGGTTCGAGGTCAAAAGTCAGACCAGCCCGTGCCTTCTCGAAAGGCAATTCACCCCCTAATGGGTTCTCTACCACATTACTGAACCTTGGAATCGGAAAGCGAGCCGGATCGACATGATGAAGACGTATTGCGGCTGCGGCAGGCGATTCCAAGGAAAGGTAATTGGGGCAACAGTCTTTCGAGGAGACAACGTGCTTTAATTTGTTGTGCTTCTGCATGAAATTCCGTAACCTCTCATCACTAGCAACACCGGGACCAAGATTCCAGATCACCAGACTAATGCCGCTCATGACCTCTTCTGAAGACCATTCTTCACGGGTGATCAGTGGCGCAATATAAGACGCCGTTGGGAGTTCGATGACCGCGAAACCAGAGCCTTCTTGTGTGGCTCCTAGAACCATCTCCGGGGTGACGACAGTACCTTCCTCTGTAGTCACACTCTCCCCTGCGACCAAACGGCGATTGTCAGGTCCCGGCTTCACTCCTAACCCTCTGGCCTTCTTAGAATCAAATTTGCCTCTTCTCGGATGTCCTTTGATGATATAGCAGACTGAGCTTCGCGATGGTTTAGTGGGCGGGAGCGTTTCGACTAAAGCACCCGGCCATGGATTCCGTATGAGGACATCTACATCAGGGACATCGACTCCTTCCTCGGGCATCGGACCATGGTATTGTTCCATCTTGCCCTCCTTTCTGATGAATATTGTTGCCGGTAAGACTACCTCGGAAAGCTTCCTCTCAACGAATGCATCCAGGCGCCAATTGGAGTCGAACATGTCGCCGACAACGGATTTCACTATTTGGTCATCTCGATCTTCTTCGATTGGAGCACTCGCGGGCACCGCTTCAGAGAATTCGTCATGACTCCGTTTCCTGGGGCTCAAACCAGGCTCCTCGGGATCTATCACCATATCCCAAACTTTTATGAGGTCGTCTTGCCATGCTGGAGCCCAGTCCTTCCTCGGCGTGTCCCTAGATCTGAATTCGTTGATCTGCAGTGGCATACCCTTTCGGAAGATGAATCGTCTCGCAGTGGCTAGTAGATGTGCCAAATTCTTCCCTCCGTGGAGATTCAGCGTCTGTCTCTCGATCTTGACGTCCGCCTCCTCAGTCGCATTTCTCCTCTTCTGTTTCCTCTTGGCCTCAGCAGCGATTGCTGCCGTCGAGCTTGCCACACCATCGGCCAATGTAAGGACCATTCCAAGCAGCCCTCCCGCAGTATTCCAACCCATTGGGCCGGTCATGAATACATCCCCCATCTTGATCAGACCCAACTTCCTCTGCACGGCCGCTCGTTGTGTGCCTTCCGCGGCATTTCCAATCAAGTATCTCCTCTGGTCGAAGTGAAGCAGCACTGCCGTACCCGGCGTGTCTGCCGTAGGCGTGCTTATAATCTGTAACCAAACCTTCATCTTGGTGCTTATGCGTGGAAAGCCCGATCTAGCAGCATGCTCCGTATGTGTTCCGTCTTTGAATGCCAGATAGTACGGCGCCCGTATCGTCTTCCACAACCTTTCCCGCTTGCTGCCGATGCCTAAGCTTCCTAGTAATTTCGGCCCGTAGTAAAGGTGACTGATTGAACCGCCCTTCTCAGTCGAAGCAATCGAATGTGGTCGATACTGGTTTTCGGCGAGCCGACGGCGGAGAGCCCAACGTTGTCCTTTATTCGGGGCGTTCGTGATGGTTCTTTGGAAAACAAGAGAAATTCTAGGATAAAATCCTTTGCGCACAGAGCATGTAATATGGGTGTCAACCAGACACGAGAATACAAGCATGAGGTTGGGTGGGCTGGCGTTTTATGTGTCTCTGGATCTCGTCGCGACGCGAGAACATTTGTACCTTATTATTTCTCGCCTATTTTCTCGACCTTATCGTCGATAAAGTTGTGCAGCCTCGGCAGGGAGTCACTGATGCCTGGTCAGATCTAGGGCCCTTGCATATCCATATAGTATTAAATGACAACCACAACGACAGGCTAGCATGTTTTCAATGATACACTTTCCTAGATATGGTATTGATCATCGAGGAATAAGATCCCTCCGGACTTATTTCACTGCCTCAATCACCATAGTGATTGGGATGGACCTCGTTTCTACCCCAGCTGGAAACGCAAGTGTAGGCTGGACGTTGAAAATGGCGCCTAAACACCAGGCCACTAAAGACATTAACCCACCCATATGCTGTCCCAACAATTGTATGATCCAAATGTCACTATGCATTGCCCGTCCACCGGTTACGCCGTCATTCCCATGCATCATGTCAAATACAATACCTCAGTGACGGTAGCCATTGTGTCTCGCCGCGGCTTCTGCTTCTTTTGCAGCCACGGCTGCCGTTTGTTGTCTCTGCATTCGTATCTTCGTAGCCTCGGTGCCGTCATCTGGTGTGGCTGCCTCCTTGAACCACGGGTGTTGGAGTGCCTCCTTGGCAGTAATACGATTCTGAGGATCATAGACAAAGATTTTCTTCAATAGATCCAGGAAGTTCTTGCAGAATTTGTTGCTGTCTGGAATGATCTCCTGTTCCAAGACATTAGCGAGCATCATGGGGAGTGAGGGGAAACATGTCATACATCAAGTCTCTTCATCGCTTTCACAAAACGTCTTGAGGCTCGAGTGGTCTCTTGTTGGGGATAGTCGAGCTTTGAACGCTTGAAAAATCTATGACCTATCAGCAAGGGTTGTCCAAACATGGCTGCAAGTGCTTACTTTGTTGCAGGATTCGCACTACTACGGCCCTTTCCCATACTAGCCACTGCTTGGATTAGGTGAGTGTCTATCTTCGAGCCACACACTGCCTCCATCATGGCGAGATGCTCAAGGTTGTCATGGGTCTGAAACAAAGCGTCCCCAGTAAAGAACTCGACGAGAATGCAGCCAATGCTCCAAATATCACACGGGAAGGTCCATCCGAGGCCCAAGATGATCTCTGGAGCTCTGTAATGACGCGTCGAAACGACCGAAGAGTGATACTCCTCCTGGAATGTTGCAGAGCCAAAGTCAATAAGCCGGATCTCGGTGTCAAGCAGAACCTTGCGTTGAGCCGCCTGTCGGTTTTGGGTGGTTGACGAGGAAGGAATTCTCCTGCTGTATGTGAAGGCTTGGTACGAATTATCGCAAAGGAGAATGTTCTCAGGCTTCAAATCGGTATGAATGAGATTCAAATCGTGCAGAACTAAACAGTCTGATCAGCAAAAAAGGTTGAGACGGGTATTTCGAATGACTTACAGGCGACGCTCGTGAACAACTGTCTAGCAAAGCTCTGGATCTGACTGTTAGGAAACGGCACGAATGAATTGCCCTTCAGGAAGTCAAAGACACTCTGTCCAAGAAGGTCCATGACAATACAGATGTGGTCCCGATAATCGAAGCAGTCTCGAAGATGGATACACCGATTGCGATTCTCGTGATCGTTCAGCTTCAAGGTTGACAAAACACGTAGCTCTATCCTCGAGGCATCCCGATACTTCTGGACGGATCTGATGATCTTGATGGCGACAAATTTGTTTCTTCTCCGGTCTCGAGCCTGAACTACCTTACCAAAGGTGCCTTGACCTAGCAGCTTTGTGACTTGATCTGTGGACTGATCAGTAAAACTCCAAACAAATATAGACCATGTAGCTTACATCTCTCGGTGAGGTTGCTGTCTGGGACGACGATATAATGACCGTCATCGTCATCGACCTTGGTGTTCTTGGTGTACGAGGTCTGCCCTATATGTTAGACCAGATGACAATACAGGATCAGAGAAAACTTACGTCGTGTACGACTTTGACCTGGATATCAGGAGCCTTTATGGGCGGTCTTGGCGGCGGCTTGTAGTTTGTGTAGGCATCTCCATTTACCTCCAACTCTCTTCGCTTATTCTCATTTGCAGTTTGAAGTCTCGTGGTCGCCGTAACTCGTCTTCTCTTCTGTCCCGGTTGGACATCTGCAGTCTCATAGCCATTTTGACCATTTGAGGAATGTGATCCCAGGGAAGTAGCTGCCGTGGTGTGGATAGCGGAAGTCGTCCTATCAGTTGAGATTGTAGACCCTGACGCCGAGTCCTTGAAACCCGGGCTTTGGTGAATGGAGTTCGCGTGGCCATTGCCATATATTACGTCGTATGCCGTGCCAACGTCATCGCGTTTCCGCTTCTTTGCCGGCTGCCGACTGCTCTCTGCAGCTATGGAGCGGGCATGGAGAGAATCGGAGGCGAGAGATTCGGATGGCGGTGGGGAGTCGTCAATGACAATAACCTCGTTGGGGAGGCCCTTTTCATAAAATTTCTTCCAGTCAGGCTTTCTCGGCTCACGAGAGCGTTGTCTCCTCTTGACCTTCGGTTTGGTTGCGGCGGCGATGGAGGATGAGGAAGGCATGGCGTCTGGTTTACTGTTATTTCCTGAAGACGTGTGCGTCGCGTTTTGACTTGGGAGTAAGGGTTCGGGCGCAATGACGCTATTCGACGAGGTGTCGTTACTCGACGGAGTCGGAAAGCTGTAGGACCCTCCCAACCGGCTTCCGCCGTTCAAGAGCGTCGAGTTTGTCCTATAGCCTCCGTTGGATGGGTAGTTTTGGTGATGAGAGTATCCGTAGTTCGGGTGATGTGGAGGAAGCGTCGATGGAGTAGACATTGAGATTGTACAATCAGTCTAGGTTTCGGAGCCGGTGGTGGTGGTGGGCTCAGACGACAAGGAGCGGCAAAGTCGTCCTGGAACTCGCACGAAGCGTTTGTCTATGGTTGGCGGATCTTCAGCATTGGGTCTGCTGAAGATAGTGAATAGGGTGGGTCGAGATCGATCGAATTGCGAGGTGGTAGACGGCTGAGGTCTAAGGTCTTTTTTGTGTCGTCGGCGGTCGCGGTACGGGGGGGGTAATCGACGGGAGATTCACGAGTCGACTCGGGGGAGGGGGGATCTCGATTGGAATTCGGAGGTGGAAATACTGTCGGACAGCCGGTCAAGAGCACCACAACTCGTGCGTAGAGAGTATAGAATGGGTGATTACCAACAAGGCCGTGAGGGACTGTGGTGAGGCGGCTTTTTTGGAGATGTTGCGAAGTTGGGTTCCTTAACCCTTCGAGCACTGGCTCCACTCTCTAGAAGCGAGGCCGTTCTCCGTTCTCCGCGTTCAGGCAAGCGCGCCGACTCTTCCTCTCACTCTCACTCCCAACTCCTTTCACTCTCACTCACACGCATCACTCACACTCATCACTCACACTCACACACTCTTCCCACTTTCACTCTCTCCCACTCTTCTCACTCTCACTCTCACTCCCACTCCTCTCACTCCCACCTCTCATACTGTACTCAACTCTCTCACGCTCACTCCCACTCTCCTTCTCACTCCCACCTCCCATACTCACTCTCACCTCTCATACTCATACTCACCTCTCATACTCACCTCTCATACTCACCTCTCATACTCACTCTCACACTCACTCTCACACTCACACTCGGCTCTCATACTCACTCCCACTCTCACTCTCTCCCTCCCACAGTCAGGCTGAGGCTGCACACCTGGCGCCTGCAGAGCACCCGAGTGATGCTGCTGCTTCCGAGTTCCCTCGACGGCGCACAAGGCTCCACCAGAATCATCGACGTGAATCATCCCATACATGTACGTCTCAGTATCACTATCAATCTGCTTTGACGAAGATTTCGACATCTCGACATTTCGCCTGCAGTACTCGACCCACGCGCCCACCACAAGTCAGTCCATCGGACCCCATCCAGAGATCCCAATTGCCTCTCCGTCTCTCGGGCCAGCGCCCACTTCTCCCCCTCTCTCATCACGCAACTCTCACAGACATCCGCCTCAATCAGTCGAACTGGAGGTTCCGTGTTCTATTGATATCTTGATGGGGCCGACCGCCCAAAGCAGTGAGTGCTGCATGCTAGGTGGCATTTACTTCCTCTCGAGTCTCAACTCTCGAATAACCTAACCTTGTCAAGAGCTCAGCAGGACAGCAGCACCTGGTTTGAAAGCCGGCATTCCGTCCCCTAGTCGAACGTTCGTCCGTCTCGATTTATTGATGACATTTACCGGCGCTGCCAGCGGATTTAAAATTCACCTACTTCAGACAAGTTCAAGTCAACCGCCTTCCAAGGAATGTTTGCAAAGTAGCTTCTTATCCCGGATGTTTCATACAAGTATAAAAACAATTTCCGCCCCAGGTTCACTCTTCCTTACCATTGCCATTTCTGGCTTTCTTGAGAAGCAAGAAATTCTTGGCGCCATCTCGATATTCTGCCGATTGACCCCTCAGGGGCGAATAGACGAGGGGTGGCAATTTGATAAAGGATCGTCGCTACGCTTCGTACCGTACGCCTGATGGAAATGGAAACAACAACAAAACATCTTGACGATCGGACTTCTGACCAACCTAGGCTGCCATTTAAGATTGGCTTCAAAGATAAAGCTTGATCTAGAGCTGAGGGAGTTAACGCGTTTGATCATCCCGGAAGGTGATCGATCACCCCATCATCATACGAATTTGATTGGCTGTCGGGAGGGCGGTAACGTGATCTTCAATTCTGACCGAGCAGCCGCAGGTTCTTCTACACGCCAAGTTCTTCGGTAACAAAGGATGTCATGATGGTAGTAAAGCCATATGCTAGACTGCAACAAGTTCTTCTAGCTTGGTGACAGTAAACTGGTCCTTTATAATCCCGCGTATAAACAGTGTCAACACAGTAAATTAGCATGTATACCATGTCTTATGAGACAACTAGTGACTAAGACTTGGTCCAGTTTCAATCCCAACAAGGAAGCGGATCTGAATGCATGACTTATCATACCAGAGTTAGATACGGCAAGTTCACAAAACTGTTGGTTTTGTTGTTCTAGAACCAGACATCGCGGACTAGCGGTATCTCTTGATTCTATCTAGCCAGCTTTGAGTTCAGTCATTGCTGATACATCTCTAGAAGATCTGGTGTTGTCGCCCCTTGTACAGTATCATCTAGTCTCGAGTCCGTAAGTCACCTTGCGTGTATCTCTTTTGTGATTCCTTTGGTGGGTATATTGGCTGCGGGTTGCCTCTGCCTTATGCAGATTGTTTCAAAATTCCTCTTAGATGCCTCTGTTGAAAACCACCTTCCCGTTCTCACCACCCTTCCCCCAGAACTCCTCTTCAAGACTCGAAGCATCTACAGCTTGTCGTTGAGGAAATGCTGCAAGAGCAAGAGGTAGGGCGAACAGACTGGTACCAAGGATCAGACCGAGATTAACAGGAAGCGTGAGTCTTGGGCTTTTCTTGAGCCATTCTTGCTTTTGGAGGCGAACCAGGATCATGGGAGGGATGACCATGATGGGAGAGCTATTCAACACTCTACTCACAGCAGTCTCCGAAACCGCTAGAGTCGCCGCCTTTTTGCTTTTTCCTAAAGATTCAATTGCAGATTCTGACTTTCCCACTTTCGCAAGGTTTGCTTTGTCCGCTTCAGATAGAACTGGATACACGTCTATGCCTTTTCTGATCTCCTCGCCTCGCATCAAGAAAACGTTGAGCGCCCCCGCACTTGCCACGGCTGCGAATGGCACTAGTCTTGTAAGAATTATCTTAGTTGCTGGGCTAACGCGCTTCAGTCGAGGAACGAGAGCATTAAGACCTAGTGCAACGGAGCATGAAGCTCCAACGGCTAGGAAGTATGATTGTGCGATCTTGGACGTGGATAGTGGGGTCGATTTGTTCGCATTCGCATTGTTTATTGCCACATTCAGAGACTGATTCGTGATTTGCCAGAGAAGGGTTCCTGTCGTCTTAATAAATCAGTGAATGGTCTAAAGAGCCATTGGATGAAGAGAAGGACTTACTCCAAGACCAGGAGTCAACATTCCTGCTGTTACTACCAAGTTCGAGAGAACGAAACATGACATGCGAAATGGAAGTAAGACTGGTTCTCCCGTATCTGGTAACAATTAGCTTTGGGAATTCATTGGGTTCTGTCTGCAAGTCTACCTGGATGTAATGTCGAGTCAGCAATCTTCTTCGCGTTCCAAAGCTCTGGATTCATTTCTGCAATGGTCCCCTGCTTGTATCTAGCTATCAACGCCTTCGCATGCTCCAAGCCAGCCGAGTTCACGACGAGTGTTCTGATATACATTAGTCAAGCATATTCTCGCAGACAATGGCAATATAAAAGTGCGTGCGCCACCTTTTGCTTTTACAAACAGAACAATTCCTCCTCACCTCGGGTCTGAAATATTCGCAGAGTGTCGAACTCTGCCCCAGTAGGTACTGAGATCATATTGAGAGGCTGGCAGCTCGCGGCGCCCAGGTATTGAGCTGGACATTCTGGATGTTGTGAAATGGCGCGCTGATTCAGAGGAGTACAAGCCTAGGTACGGCGAGTCAATTGAAATTTTCCGTCTCAACCACCCATAGCAGATGTATTCCTGACTTCGAATACGATGAGCGGTGAATGTCTCGTCCAGATTTGCGGTTGAGAGCTTGAGAGCTTGAGGAAATACTCACGGACAAAATAAACTCCGATCTCGCTTGCTTCCCCCTCCATCAAAGCAGCAGCCCAGCCCAGCCCGTCCTATTGGACCTACCAACATCTCCAAAACTGTGTCCAAAAGCAGTACAACAAATTACATCACAAAAACCTGATTTGCTTTTGCAAAAGAAAAAGAAAGAGAAAGGCAAAAGAAACGACCCCGGGATGATTCGAACACCCAATCTTTGCAGTGATGCTGTAGTAACCGAAATGCAACGCCTTAACCATTAGGCCACGGGGCCTGTATTCACAGACATGATGACTAAAACTGTTGCAATTTGAGTCTATATACATCGCGTATAAAGGACTACTTGCTTTGATCAACTTACTCTACTGAGCTTTTCCAATTCAATGGGTGAATATCGGTTTAACTCTGTGGGACAACATTTAAGTGCAACCCCCCAATATCAGGCTAGAGCCACTTTCTTAAGTCTTGCTCTTTGCGTCACTTTTTGGGGACCAGGAACTACATGGACACAACAATTCACCACTATGTCAGGGTTTAAAGACATTGCCAAAGGCGGATGGCACCCCAAAGCCAAAGATGGAAAATCCAAAGAATCATGGCGAGGTGACAACAAGGGAATAAATACAGTTGCGGGGTGGATGGGAAAAGGGAAGAACCCAACTGCTGAAGGTCTCGACCATGTATCTCGACCTTTGACGACTTTGAAAGACCCTTCCGCGTTTGGACCTCCACCGAAGAACGTTAATTACCACGGAGGAGCCGCTCTCCCAAACCAAATTACGCCGGATACTCGAGGTTTGGGGGCTCCACTATCGCGAGATGAAATAGCTACGAAGCAACTAGCGGAGGAAGCGGAAAAACAAAGAGAGGAGGAGGAAGCAGCGAGACCTAAGCCACCTCCAGTCCCATACCGAAAAGATACGACCGGTCTTTCCACTGCTCATCTACCACCACCACCAGGACGAAAAGATGGAGCGGATGGGAGGGCTCCTCCAGAAGTATCCGAGGCGAAACCTCCCGGCCTCCCGCCTCGATTACCACCTCGACAGAACTCAAGCCCTATGAATTCCCCTCCTCCGTATAACAGTACAGCTACTCCCGAGCCAGAGTCACACAGGGTTTTTCTAAACCAAAACTCGCTGAATAACCTGAGTGCTGCCGGTGTATCGATTCCAGACATTGGTATTGGAGGATCTAAGGGCAGGCAACCTCTACCACCACCTATTTCACGGCCCTCAAACCAAGATGTGTTGCCATCACAACCAGAGATTCCCCCCACAAACAATAGCTCACAACTCAACGAACTCCAATCCCGGTTCTCCCGGTTGTCTACCAAATCACCCAGTCAGGAGGCACCAAGTGAAGGAACTACGTTTGCTCAGAAGCAAGCTGCGCTGAAAACAGCGAGTTCTTTCAGGAATGATCCGTCATCAGTATCCTTAAGTGATGCTAAGACAGCTACAAGTACAGCAAACAATTTTAGGGAACGCCATGGCGAGCAAGTCAGATCTAGTTGGCAATCGGCCAACAAGCTAAACACGAAATACGGAATTGCTGACAAGATTGGAGGCATGAAAACCACTGCATTGCTACCACCTTCCGTAAACACACCTCCTCCTGAGCTAGAGTATGCTAGCCAACCATCACATTTCAACGGGGGATCACAGACAGCACTTACAGCCAAAAAGAAACCACCACCACCTCCACCGATGAAGAAGCCCAAATTAGGGAGCTACACACCGGCAAATGGCCCTGGCGTGCCGCCTCCAATACCATTGTCTAGCAAACCCAAGCCTGCTGTAAGTGGTTACCATTGATAGGTCAGAATTGAGAATTGAGTCAAGTCCCTATATGCCTGTCATCAAAGAGAGCAGGTTAGATGTTCCGTGTCCATTTTCGTTCTCCAATTTTGTTCTAATATCGATTCAATTCTCTTTTCTGTTTAGCCTCTGCTACTAGAAAAAAATCCCATATCGTGGCAGGAAGTTTTCTGCACACCCGACAAAGCACTGCAGGGACGAGGATCACAATACCGTAGTACAGACCCTTAGAAATCACTTTTAGGGCCTTGATATGTTTCCGTAATATGAGAGTTGGCTCAATTACTTGTGTCGAGCGAGGCAATATCTCATACCGGGCAAGTTGAGATCCATAATTCCGTATAAACATCACATCGTCGTCCTACAGAATTGACTGTCTTGGTCTACACTAGAGAACTTGCATGAATCCGCTCAAGTTCGGACGAGAATGTAACCAAGGGGATTTCGGGAGTGTGTAGAGTATATGGCATAATCTCTATAAGTTTTGGAGATTGATAGGGTTTTAACGCTAGTTCTACTTTTAGCATTACTATCACTACGGGGTTTGAAAATATGTGGAGAAGCGTTTGTGAATCATGTCCATTCTCTGCAATGACTCCAGAGATTCTAGAGAACTCATCCATGATCCAAAAACACACACCACATCATTATAAGAAGCTCATTTTCCTCTAGCGAGATTCAAAGCTCCGTCTTTACATACTTTCCTTGGCTACTGTCGAGTATAACATAGTAGAAGATCTTGTAGCAATGCCTTCTCTAAGACAAATCTGGCAGCAATGCAATCGATTTGCAAATTCTATAAATTGTTTACAGCAACAAGCAGACGATGAGCGGCGAGCAAGGACTCAATTTCCATCGTCCTCCAGACATCATCGTCGTCGTCGTCGTCATCACAACATCATCCAACGCCCGCTAACTTCTCAGCCAACCTCTAGCACACACCGAACAACTCCTCCGCCTCCCCGCGACCTCGACCTTGATCTGCAATCGTTATGGTTTGCAAGTTCCCCGCCAGCGTTTCCTCCGCCGACTATCTCGCACTCGCGATTGACCCATGCTACAACGAGCGGATGGTCATCAAATGGCGTACGAAAAACACATACGTTCTCAGCAGTTGTACAGGATAATGGGACATTGGCGAGGACTAATATCCATTTGACCTGGGATGCCAGCAATCCTGGGTTGACAGTGAAAGCTCAGCAGAGACACACACCACCACCACCTGCACTGAGCCGATATGAGTTGGACGATTGCCGTCAGAGGTATGTTACTGTTCTACTGCGCGTTCCTTGCCCATTGCCACGTTTAGGTATACCACATAAAAGAGAGCAAACGACGTGATCATACTTCCAGTGATTGATGATAGCCTGGCTACGTTACACCACAATAGTATCTGCGAGGGGTTTGGTCACTAACCCAAGTCAGATACTCAGAAAGGGTGGCGAGTTGGTCAGAGTCAATGAAGGGTCGACAAGTCGGGGATGGAGAATGCTGGACGTTAGCGAACGAAGCACTCAAAGCCGTCGCATTAACCTGTCGATCTCGCAACGTAGAACCATGCATGAGCTCACAATCCTACATCCATGGCCATGTCATCTACAGCCTCATTCCTGCCACCACACCAGACCACAATCCCAGCCGCAGCGCCCAAGAAGCTGGCGTCGCACGCGGCGACGTCCTCCAGATCCTCGCCGCGGTCTTCAAATCCAAGGACGGTCTGCGAACATCGTGGGCAGGTGATCCGGACCATACGGCGGTGGTTACTGGCATCGCTCATGACGGGAAGCTGAGTGTGGTGGAGTCGAACGTTGGGGGTGTGAAGAAAGTCCAGGTTGGATCGTATGATCTGTCTGAGATGACGAAGGGGGAAGTGAGGATTTTCAGAGCTGTGGGCGAGAGTTGGGCGGGGCCTATGGATCCTAACTGGTGATGTTCTTTCGGTGTACTGTACATGAGCTCAGTATATAACTTGTCAGTACAGATTTACCATATGAAGGTTGTTTTCTCTCCGGATCCTCGATATATTTTCCCCGGTTTTCTATCAGCAGGCGGACTTTCACAGTAACGATGTTAGCGTTACCTTCATGTTGCCAGTCCTGTTGAACCCACAGATTTCTCCGGTCGAAGTAGAGCGCCTGGCTTATGCTAAGAAGAGATGAAATGATCATTTGCCTTTGCCTACACCCCGCGAGAAAATGCTGCTCATGTCGAGACAAAACGATTTCCTCCGTACCGTACCAACTACCTCGATTCTCATTGGTCAGCTACTGCTATCGTCACCTACTGCGATCCTTTCGATCATGTACCAATCGCCACTTCGAGCATTCAAACTCCCATCACCCAGGATGAGTACTTTTAGCGATAACCGCAGAATCTAGCGAATTTCCGTCTACCTAACTCAACCATCCTTCTATCCTCCCCCGGCGCTATCTCTGCATCGATAATTCCTGAGACAGATCCTCGTTTACCCTCGCTTCGTCGCTTTCTCGCTTACGAGTTACGACCCCTGGCTCGCGTAACACTAGCCAGCCATCTTATACGATGCGCAACTAAACTCTCCCCATCACCCTACGTGGACCGCTAGCCTCGGCCCCCTTGACATCGCTTGGGGGATATCTTGCTTGGTCCTGTTGGCTCGCGTAATTAATGCGAGTAATGGTTTGGCCTAGTTGGGCTCTACTTTAGCGAAGCGCCGCCCCCTGACTCACCTCGAGCAATCCTGCTTCTAGCTATTAGCTCGCGTAAATCTAGTAATCTTTTCCGCTGGGCAGCAGAATTAGGATTACTGCCTGTTGAGTATTTGCTTTATGGAGAACGGCCCTTGAGTCGTATATCGAGCATCTGAGGTTTGGAACTAGCTCGAGGGGTACCACGCTTTAGATATATTTATGTTGGCTTGAGAGATACTAGCTGATAGTATGGTGTGAATAATCATGCGTGAGAGCTTCTAATAAATTATTGTGTGAGTACATTAATACCAACGCCCTTAAAAAAATCATCAATCACCGAGAAACTCCGATAGGGCCAAATCGTGGTTTGCTTTGCTATTAGAGCTTATTGAGTTTATAAGTAACGCGTCCCTATAATTTCGGGACACTCCCTCTTGCCATGGTATCGCCCTGGTGGTGTATTGCCAGTGGAGTGTTCGGTTTTAACTTAGGTTATATGTTCAACGGTAGAGAAATGTTAAGATGTAAGCTTGGTGCGAATCGCAACGAGTAAATAGACTACAAGGGACTTAACCATTTTTCATACAACTGACATGCTAACCAACATCTCAACCAAGGAAGCGGAGCGGTGATATTTATCTATTGCTCGCCTTAAATCTTCCTTATTCATACCTATATTAGCTCACACCAAGGACAGAACGTCGAACTGACACAGAAGACAGCGTCCCCGTTCACATCGAGGTATCCACCCCAAGTCGCCGATGCCTCATTATGTGGAAGGCAACGCCTTTCCTTCCCAGGAGACTTTACAGTAGCCATGTAATCCAGAGACATAATTCACGGGCTAATACCTTCCTTTTGTGTCGATTACTGCTGACGATACGAAGGTCGAGGTTGGTGAAATATTTCTGTTTTCTAAAGTGAGGTGGGTGTTCTAGATGTTTTTATTGCCGCTGGGCATAGTAGTAAAAGTGTAGAAGCTTCAAGTTTTCGCTTTCCAAGTTCATTATGCAGTACTTTAATAATAGCACTATGCCAGAACCAGGACTAGCCCTAGGATTGTTGTCTACATAGGATTAGGAATTATTCTGTAGACAGGGGCGACGAACGAATCTGACCTGTTGACACGTTTGAGAGCTGTAGTACTGAGACCTAACATCCAAGCTGGTCTAAAATTATTTAGAGGGGTACAGATTGCTTGGACTCTGGGTATTGTCTACAAGCATCCGTGTGCTTTGGTAACAGTATGTCGGTATGACCGTTTTGTCGAAGACAGATACTCACCACATGTTTAGTGTCAGGTGTCTACAAAAAATGTGCTCCGACGACACATTGAACTGCAACAACACAGAAAACCTCGACTGCCGATGCGCTTTTAATTCAAGTTTGCTACTCCTTTGTATTCTAGCAGAAGGCGTTAAAGGCTGACCAAAAAGAAGGAACCACAAGAATGATTATCTCCATCAAGAGAGGGTATGTAGACATTAGGATATTTCTATCTTCGAAGCTATGTCCAAGTTATAAAGGTATTATTTTGTATCCATAAGTATAAATCCTAATGTGACATGACCGAAGGAGCAACGGGGAGGTCCTTCAAACAAACATGGGATGTATGTTCTTGGGTATCATTTCTCATTCATCGCCCTTCATTCCTGAAAGTCGTAATTCAGCAACTCGAGTCTCCGAGACTCTATTCTCATTAAGGCGTATTCACCCCTTGAATTTCATTTCTCAAGATACATAGGCAAAGTTGGTGCCCCTACAAGCTAGCCAGAAGTCCCGCACGACCTGATTGGTTCCCCTCGCACCTCGAAGACTATTTGGAATTAGCGCATGCTCTAAGCTTCTCGACCAAACGAATAGATACATACCTTACTATCTTCTGAAGGAAGATCAGCCTGTCTTTTACTCCAACCTTATCGCTTGGAAAATTGGCCCCAGTGAGCGCAGATTCCAGCCAACTCTTTGCGTGCACTTGTCGGACAACCAGTTTCTTGAGGGGATCTGAGAGTTTATCGAGATCACTGCGTGCAGAACGACCCCCGATATTGAAGATCAAAGCCTCTGCTAGTACCGGGCCGAGATGTAGTAGCACGCTATCCACAGACGTTTGAAATGAAGGTTCGAGTCCCAAAAGGCCAATAAAAGTACTCTGCAACAATTAGCATATGAAAAGAATTAGCTATCAACAGGCCACGCACCCAGAAATCAGCCGCAGCAGTTTTAGGTAAGGGTTCAGTTCCAGTAATAGCCTTCAAGGTAAACATGAAGAGGTACTCGAGGTCGGAAGGTGGCTGAAGACTCATTAAGGCGGAAAGATTTTTGGGTAGTAGGCGGGTGAGGAAGTCAATTCCATTTTGTGCAATGTCGGGATCATTACAAACATCTGCTCGGGTTAGCTTAGCCACAAGGCTATACCGCTCACAGATTCTCCTACCTCCTTGTTGATGCAGTATCTGAGAGATCCACTGCACTAGGGCACCGAAAACTTCATCATTACCGACGGTTGTTCTGTGAGATGTTACGAAGGAACAAGCTGTACCTATAACGAATCCGAGGCGAGGCGTTTGAACGTTAGACTTCAAAAGGAATTCAACTATCATGGTCGATGGCATCACGAACGCTCCTGGCTCCATCTCTCGGAATCCTTGCCGGAACAGTTGGCACGCGGCGTCAATGATATCAGCGTGACCTCCAAGAACGTCGTAAACTCTGTTAACCATTGTGAATACTCGTCTTTGAATTCTAGACCCATCTCCAGCCATCCAGAACGTCGACGGTGTTTCGGATTCTTCAAGATCTACCGGAGTGTCGTGTGGAGTTTGAAGACCTTTGCCAATACCCACGAGACAGCGTAATGAGCTCAGGCCAAGCTCTACAGCTGGAGATTCTCGTGCCAAAACCACCGACAAAGATTGTCCATTCAAGTTATGATCTCCAGTCTGTGATGCAATAAGTTGAAAACAATTCTCAATGTCTGCATCAACGAAGTCGAGAAGCTGATCTAGAGGCGGAAGCTTGGAATGATCTTCCGGCATTGCTTGAACTAGCGAAGCCATGCCTTCCATGATCGCCTCTTTGACATACTTATCAAGAGACGAATTGGCCGTGAGGGTCTGATACTGCTGTAAAAATGAGCCGATTTCAGGCACAAGTAGCCCCCTACAGTCAGAGCACAACCGCAATATCGTGCGTGATGCCCTGCTGCTTAAAGCAGACGCAGACAACGCACTAAACACAATATTCAGAACGTTTGGCAAGAAGATTGTGTTGCGCTCAAAGTAATCTGCATAACCGTCGACTAGCATCAAGAAAGACTGCATAACTCGAACTGGTATCTCCATAGGTGGATTAGAGAATAGAGAGAACACCTGAGCAGTGAATATTTTGTTCAGGTAGATATCTCTAGGCTCTGTTTCACCAATATTGTCAGGAAAACAAGATAGACAATATAGTGATGCTTCGAGTTCCGCCCAGTTTCTGCTATCGACGGCTTTCATTGCCAACGTGATGAACAAACCAAGTATCGGAATGTGGGTGACTAAATAGAACTGTTGAAGAAGATCACCAAAATCTCTTCTGGCGTCTTTGAATCCGGTTCGATCCACAGAATCCCAAGAATTGAAAATTTCTGCTGGGGGGAATTGTATCTTTCGCCAGCATCTTTCCACGGCTTGTGTGACATGCATCTGGGCCACCGAAAACCAATGAGCATCGCGCCCTTGATCTGAATGTATGGCGTCTATCAGGTTTTCTACAAAGGCATTCCAGAACTCAAGAGCCGGTACGAATATCTTATCCTCGTGTACTGGATAGCCCTCTGCGGCAAGGAGACCACCAAGTGCGGAGATGAATTGTTGATATTGCGGTTCAGTACGTGTTGCCAAATCCTGTAAAGTTGCGTCACCAAAGGCCAATGTGAAAAGACCAAACTGAATCGACTCAAACTCGAAATCGCCCTTGATGAGTTGTTGGTAGCGCTCTTGTGCCCAGCTGCTGTTGAACAGCGAGTATAACAACTGAAAGTCGTCTTCTGAAAAGAATTTGCAATAGGTGGAAAGCAAGTCAGCAAGTAACTCTATTGTCACTTCATACAGAGTTTCATCTGCCAGACACATAATTGTTGGCTTTGTAAGTGTCTGTAAGGGTTCGAGTACTAGTCCATCGTCGATGAAAGCACGATGTGAATACGAAACCCACGCCTAAATAGTCAGTAGGCCAAATGCAACGAGAGATTGGTTAGGAATGGGGAGGACGCACCTGGTAGCATTTCATGGCTTCTTGGCGAACCTTAGCTTGGGAAGAATCTGGAGACTGGTTGCTGATATATTTTGATATCAGAGGCACGATGTCATCCACGTTTGGCAGCATCCTCCTATGAAATTCATTTCTTCGAGGGTTAGACCACGAATTGTCAAACGGGAGACTGACTCAACTGTTTCATGGAATTCGAATCTGTCTTGCCAACCTCTTCGACGAGAGTGGTGGCGAACCAGAATATAGCCACGGCATTGTTATCTGGGATATCTTGAATGAGCGTTTGTGTGTCTGGAGCCTCTCCTAAGGAATCGTATGGCATAGCGGCTTTAACACAAACACAGTAGATAAGATGCTTCACACAGCTTTTCCAAGACGCAGAGAACTGAAAGAAATACGCTACTAAAGTCGAGCATAACTTCCTCAATACGAGGGGGCCTTCTGAGTTCTCGAGGCACTGTATCAACCATCTTACTATGGTCTGAAGTAGTGCTTGAGCGTCCTCTTTTGTAAGTGATGATCTATTTGCAAAATATCAGTAGTGCCGCCAGAAAAGAATTCAGCACTTACGCATCAGTGTTCAGCTTCACAATGAAAGTCAATGCTGCAAAGAACCGGACGTGTTCATTTTGGTGATTTGCAAGATTGTTGGCTAGATGCCACCCTTCAGGGGATTTTTGAAGCCTCTGTAGGGTCTCTTGTATTTTGACCAGCCTTTCAGGCGATCCTGGTTGATAGAGTTGGATGATGAGCTGAGAACGGGTCAGTAATGCTCTCAATGACTTGTTTGTCCTCACAGGTCGAGGATTGTGTTGCCAGTGGCCTACGGGTGTGGCGTAAGGCCTGACCTTGCTCAAATAGTCGCAGGTCTATACGAGAGGCAAGGAACTTACAGAAACGGCCTCCTCGAGAGACGTGGGCAACTGTTCGTACTGAATAGTAGCCATAGCTAGCTCTAGCTCTGTAGCCACGCTTGCTCAGAACTTTGATTGAGGTGGTCAGGATTTAGGAAATTTGGCTATTTTCAGTAAGAGTGACGGGGGCACATCATTGTCGATTTGCAAATATTGAGAGCACCGTGGAAAATGCGATGATCAATGATCAATAATCCAGTCATCTCTTTGACGATTAAATTCTAGTTCAGTAGTTTGTCAGGCAAAAGTTTGAGAGCATGAGGACTTTAGGCCTCAGGTACTCAGGCAAAATCAGCAAGTCTTATCGATAAAGATGTCCCGCCAACGATGACTTTCTATGATCTTACAACTTGCTCCATGATGTTTTTCTATCTAAATATATGACGTATATTGTGGATACTCGATTTGGGAGGCTTCTCACTTATTTCAATTTAATTCGCGCACTTGTAGACGCCACAAGTGACCATCCTCTCTAACAATCTTTTCTGTTAGCTAACAACTGATTCGGGCCTACGTGCTCCGGGCCATCCCCTCACGACCTTCCCTTTCTTGTGGATCAATGCGGTATATTGGATCTTTCAGAAAGGGTTTCACGAAGAGCTACCTTCCTGTATATCCACCCCATTGTTCCCAAAGTCTACGAATCTCCATTAGATACGACTCCAGCTCGAGCTTTGCCGTCAAAGGTTCGTTCTCAATACCAGGACCCCGCTTTCGAAGATTCATGATTAACACAAGATTGGATAGCGATGGAACAGGTTAACACCGCAGAGCGCCTCGCCCGGCTAAGGGACCTCATGAAGCAGAACAAGCTCGACATCTACAGTATGTAAGTGGGTGCGGATCCTGTACGAGATGAGCGCTAATGCCGTTCTAGTCGTACCAAGTGAAGATAGCCATGCTTCCGAATATATTGCCCCCTGCGACGCAAGAAGAGAGTACATATCGGGATTTTCTGGGTCTGCAGGATGTGCTGTGATCACTCACGAGAAGGCAGCCCTTGCCACCGATGGACGATATTTCAACCAGGCATCGAAACAGCTCGACCAGAATTGGCTTCTCCTCAAACAAGGTCTTCAAGATGTTCCAACCTGGCAGGAATGGTCGGCCGAGCAATCTGAGGGAGGCAAGGTTGTCGGGGTTGATCCAACAATAATATCGGCTCCTGATGCACGAAAGTTGTCAGAAAAGATTAAGAAACGCGGCGGCCAGGAACTCGTGGCCATAGAGCAGAATCTAGTGGATATCGTGTGGGGAAACGAGCGTCCAGCGAGCCCTAACGAGCCTGTGAAAATCCTCCAGCAACATTTTGCAGGGAAGGAATTGAAGTCCAAGGTGGAGGAGCTTCGCAAGGAGTTAGACAAGAAAAAAAGCTCTGGTTTCATTGTCTCAATGCTGGATGAGATTGCCTGGTTATTCAACCTACGTGGAAACGACATCCCCTACAACCCGGTCTTCTTCTCCTATGCTTCAATCACACCTGCAACAGCTACTCTTTATATCAACTCCTCGAAGTTAAGCAGCGAGTGTAAGACCTACCTCACTGACAATGGTGTTTCAATTCGACCGTACCACAAGATATTCGAAGACAGCGGGGTGCTTTGTAAGTCCTTGGACGCTCCTGAAGGCGATGAACAGCCAGAATCAAAGATCAAGAAGTTTCTGGTATCAACCAAAACATCATGGGCTCTAAAAAGAGCACTGGGAGGAGAAGCTAAGGTGGAAGAACTTCGAAGCCCAGTTGGTGACGCCAAAGCTGTCAAGAATGAAACTGAGCTTGAGGGCATGCGAGCCTGCCATATTCGAGATGGGGCAGCATTGACTGAATACGCTGCCTGGCTAGAAAATCAACTTATCGTTGAGAAGGTAGAGGTTGATGAAGTCACTGCTGCGGACAAGTTGGAAGAATTGCGGTCAAAACAGAAGAACTTCGTTGGCCTATCCTTTGATACTATTTCCTCAACTGGCGCCAATGCTGCAGTCATACACTACAAACCAGAACGTGGTAACTGTCCTGTGATAGACCCCAAAGCTATATATCTGTGCGACTCAGGTGCTCAATATTTGGACGGCACAACAGACACCACACGAACCCTACATTTTGGAGAGCCAACAGAGATGGAGAGGAAGGCGTATACGTTGGTCCTGAAGGGCCATATCGCGCTAGATGTAGCCGTTTTCCCCAAGGGCACCAGTGGATTTGCATTAGATACACTCGCAAGGCAATTCTTATGGGTAAGAAATCCAATACCAGTTAAGTTTCGACATACTAATGGTCCACAGGAGGAGGGTCTTGATTACAGGCATGGAACGGGTCACGGCGTTGGCTCTTATCTGAACGTCCACGAAGGGCCAATAGGGATTGGGACTAGAATACAATATTCCGAGGTACCGCTTGCAGCGGGAAATGTCATCTCGAACGAGCCAGGATACTACGAGGATGGCAATTTTGGCATTCGGATCGAAAACATCATTATGGTTAAAGAGGTCGAGACCAAGCATAAGTTTGGCGACAAGCCCTATCTTGGTTTTGAGCACGTAACAATGACACCATATTGCCGGAAGCTCATCGACGAGAATCTCTTGACGCGAAGGGAGAAACATTGGTTGAACGAGTACCACGCTGATATCCATGGCAAAACCAAGGATTTCTTCGAAGCAGATTCAATCACGATGAAATGGCTCGAACGGGAGACAACACCAATCTAGGTAGCTTAGAGGATGTTTTATGAGTGAACAGGTTTACGCAGTATAATAATTGCATGGACGAGGATTCGGAATTTGAGATGCAGTTTTCTAGAATTGCATGAACGCCGCCATGGCGAATGTTGATCCAAACGATATCTTGAAAGCCGCATTGTCTTGTACAGCGGAGCGAATATCTAGTCCCTGGACGTAGTTTTGCAGTCTGCTGTATGGAATGACATTGATCCCATAACTTGATGCCCACTGCAAATTTTTAGTGTTGATACCCAGATGCCATTAGGTGAACTTACTTGTACGCCCACTATCATTAATCCTATCAATAGAGCCAACGACGTTGAAAATGTGCTGACTAGAAGCCCACAGCATAAACCTGAAATCGGTTTTATCAATTTTACTTATCGTTGTATCACCACTGGCTATAACTGCGAGAAAAGGTACTTACCAATAACAGACCCACTACTAATCTGCCTCACGGCTCTCGGGTTCAAAGCCCCGCCATTCTTCACAACAGGCGCCGTCGCATTCCTCATATGCGAGTGTGCGGATCGCATTGGACCATCAAGACGCATCGGCATTTTATATCTCGAATGCTGCTGTGTTGCGAATAGACCGAGACCGAGACCGAGACCGAGCCCCAGACCCAGTGCTTGGGGACGGAGGAGTGGGCGGAAGAGGGTGGCCATGGTTGGGATAAATAGTGTCGTGTTACGAAGTACTTCCAGGCAAGTCCCACGTGGATACTCTTCTCTCGTTCCTAATAGCTGGGAGAAGGCGCGTCTGTCTTGATGTGAGGCGAAGGTTGATAACTTAATAAATAATATTAATAAATAATAAGTCGGATCTCAATTACGTTTCTCCGATGCCACATAGGTTACTCGCGTACTCCGTACCTCGTGACGACGGAGTATCCTTACGTAAGCCTTGGAGATGTGCCGGAGCGTGGGGAACGGCGGCTAGCACGGGTTTGAATCGGCTCAACGCCAGTCTTCTCTCATCAACTCTTTTGTGAGTGGAGCCCCTCTTTGATTTGTGCCAATTCGCTATGATTGTCATTCCTTTTCCTTTCCAGGAAACGCATAGCCCTCTTAAGAAGAGAACGTCCAGAAGCGCTCCTCAAAAATAAGGCGCCTGCGTCCTCCCAATCCCAAATCCCAAATCCCGAGCACTCGTCGAATCGAAGGGCGTGCTTACTGTATGTACGGAAGGGGGTTCCAAGTGGGACTCGGCCACCCCCTGTATGGCGGTCAGCTCGTAGAAACTCATAGAGCTCGCCGCTTTACTCTATAAATTTGAGGCTATTCGCACTTATACTGACTAACTAACTAATACTATGGCTTGGAATAATACTCCACGACGTGTACG